>PVIR01044055.1:0-11414 GCA_004026965.1 Petromus typicus
TGGGTGTGGAGACCCCACGCCCAGCAGCAACCAGTACCACATACCACAGTGCCGGGCGTGGTGGCTCACGCCTGTAATCCCAGCACTCGGGAGGCAGAGGCAGGAGGATTGTGATGTGAGTTTGAGGCTGAGCTCAGGGCCAGCCTGAACCACAAAAGCGAGACCCTGTCTCAAAAAGCCTAAAAAAAAAAAAAAAAAATTTAGTCTTGACCTCTTCCAAGCTTACAAGAAACACACATATATGCAGAAGATATCACAAGACAATGGCAGACTACTCCTGGCAATATATAGCCAAGATACAAAGTTACAGGCTGGCAGCCTGATTTTCAGTGACAGTTTTATGTGTCCACTGAACCCAGTGATCTCATTCTGGAGTTAAAAGTAGCTTTACTGCTGAGCTGTGAGATTACCTCCTTATTGGCTTTTGGAATTCGGAGAGTTTGAGTTGAGAGAAAATGTACTCCCTGACAAACCTGAATGATGAATCTTTCCAGAGCTGATCATTTAGTTTTTTCCAAGGCTCTGGGTACTTCGTTAGTATGTCTCTTATGTCTCCCAGATACAAGAGGAATTCTTTAGGTTCAAGACCATAAAAAATAATATTTACGTCAGATTGTTTCATAAAGTCTTATTTACACTAAGAGCCTAAACATGGCATTTTCCAGTGATGAGTCTTGGAATCTGAGTTTATGATCTTTGTGAGGCTATAAAGTTGTGAGAACAAGTCGTGGCTCTGCTTGGGCCTCAACTTCCCCATCTGAAAGGAGCACGGGATTGGGTGAACACAATGGATACATCTCACTTTTGGTAGTGTAGGGTGCTAGGATGCTTTGGGAATGGCTGTTACATATAAAAAAACAAAAAACAAACAAACAAAAAAGCAAAACATTGAGATGATTAAAATGCAAACCTGAAAATCTCTTCTACATCTTTGCCTTTTGGTTATCGAGTTTGAACACATCCATAATTTCATTTTATTTCTACAAGATTCAAATGGAATCATTTATCTTGGTTTGTAATCTATTCCTAATTTTGACCTAAGACAGTTTAAAGCCCCTTTGCTTAATTCTGTATAAATCAGAACCCCCTACTGCTTACTTTGAGAGGGATAATGTAATAAGCCATCTCTTTATCTACTTTTCGAAGGAGTTGTCTTTTCTGTTGAAAAGACTTTAGTTAATCTGTGAAATGATGGAACAAATTCAATTATGAATATATTTAAGAAGGTAATATTCTCACATTTCAGAAAAAATGGTGTTTTTCCCATTTATTCATTAATCATCTCATCTTCTTAGACAACACTGCTATGTTTTTCACCACTAGGAAAACTGATCGACCCTCACAAAAATCAGTTGAGCTTCAGAAATGCGATGATTCATTCCTATGAGCAACTTTCTCAGCTGACAAGTGGTATTTGGCCTCTTTCCAATCATAAATTTCAGTCATAGTTTTGTTGTTGGGCCTACAAGTCTCTATCTGGTCAAAGAGATTTTAACTAGAAACAAAGAAATAAATCCTTCCATCTCATAATATTCAGCTGATGTGATCTTTTACAACAATGCAAAGAGGAAAAGTCTCCATTCAGAAAGTTTCACTGCTTTCCAGATGTTTCTGAGGGGCTTATTAAAGTATTAGTGAACTAAAGAAAAAATTCACCAACATTTTCTCATGTGTTATGTTTTGTTCTGTCATGTTTCAGAGACTTATGGATAAAAAAATACAGTTGTCCTTATCCAAACCACCACTTTAAAAAAAAAAAGTACAGTTAAAAGGGTGCCACTGAAGTACTAAAATTTATAATGTGATTGCACTTCGATTGTTGGACTTAGAAGTTTACAACCAAATATATTTTATTTACTTCTGGAAAGCAAGTACATTTTAAGTAATAATCTGGGCAATTTAGAGAAAGAGCATTTTGAAAGAATCTTATTAGTTTCAAACTGCATGTATTCAGATTTTGTTTTATGCAGGTTCATCAGGAATTTGTTTGTTTCTACCATACAAAGAGTTTAAATGTTAAATTCGAAACATAAGCCCGTTTTTTTTCTTCTTGCACACTAAAACGGGGGCCCGCCCTAGGGGGGCTCTGCCTATGCTGCTGTTTTTAAGTCAAATTGTCTTTCTCTCTAGAGCAAAATCAAATGTCCAAGAATGGATGTTTCACAAAGACAGAGTAAAGTCTTAGGAGAAAGTGGTAAATGTAAATATGCATGTTCTTGTGGGATGTATAACAGAATGCAAGGAAATAGGGAGTTTCACAAATCCCTCTCATCTTGCCCCTCAAGACTTGCTGGCTTCAGGTCCTCCTCTGTCAGTGAATGTGAAGGAATCAGTGTGATGAAGAACAAACCAAGACACAATCTGCTAAAATTGAAATTCTTACAGAATGAAAATATTTGCCTCCTGGTTAAGAATCAGTTAAGGTTTGTTCTTCATCATACGGATTCCTTCACATTCACTGACAGAGGAGGACCCGAGGCCAGCAAGTCTTTAGTTTTTAGCTTTCCTGCTGCTGCTAGGAACCCTCTGGGTGAGACTGGACCACATCCTTTCCCCTTCTGAGTATCAGATGCTGGATCTGAAGTTAGGCTCAGCCTTCCCACTCAAGAGAGCAAGTAAGGGGCCGGGGAGTTAGCTCAGTGGTTCCAGCGCCTGTCTTGCAAGTGCAAGGACCCGGGTTCGATTCCCCGGTAACCACATAACAATACTGGGCATGGAGACTCACGCCCAGTAGCAGCCAGTACCACATACCACAGTGCCGGGTGTGGTGGCTCACGCCTGTAATCTCAGCACTCAGGAGGCAGAGGCAGGAGGATTGCTGAGATGTGAGTTTGAGGCTGAGCTGAGTGCCAGCCTGAACTACACAGCGAGACCTTGTCTCAAAAAAAAAAAAGAAAAAAAAAAGAGAGAGAGAGAGCAAGTAAGTAAAGATAAACTCATTACTAAGGAAAACAGAGATCTACTTTAATTCATCAAAATTAGCAAATCGTTCTCAAACTTGAAACACTGTCTTTAGTAATGAATACATTTTCAACAAACCTCACATCTGTTCTGTGACACACCAGTGAAAACACTTGGTCTGGAAGTTCTAACCTCCTTCCGACTTAAAAAAAAAAAAAAAAAAAAAAAAGCCTCGGGCCAGCAGTTTAACTGAGGGATTCCAGGCACCTGCTTTGCAAGTGCCAGGGCCCAGCTTTAATACTTGCTAACCACATACACATATGCTGGGCATGGAGACTCACACCCACCAGCAATCAGAACCACATACAACAGTGCCAGGCATGGTGGCTCATGCCTGTAATCCCAGCACTGGGAAGGCAGAGGCAGAAAGATTGCTGTGAGTTCAAGGCTGAACTCAAGGCCAGCCTGAACTACAATGAGAGACCCTGTCTCAAAAAAAAAAAAAAAAAGGTTCATCATTTTCTTTTCCTTATCTTTATTTCAGCTTTTAAACTTCATCATTGTACAAATCCATTTACATAAAGAGTACAAGTAATTTCTTGCAGCCCTTATGTGGTAACAGATTGTCTCCAACAACATGATTTATGGTGTGCTCCAAGTGTGCCGTATACGTGAACAGATGCTGCACACATCTCAAACAAATCCACAAGTGTGCCCAAAGGCCAGGGTGCCCGGCACTACCACGAGAGATTGGGGAAAGAGAAAACGAGCTAGCTACCCAAGCCATTCCAAGGGCCTTCTGCAGGCTGGGGAGAGGCCAAATATACACTTGAAATAAGATAAGGAAGCCTGCTTTCAGGGAATTTATAACCAATTTGGGCAGATGAGCTACTTATCCTTGAAAGAAACACAGGAGGTCAGGATCAGAAAAGAAAAAAGATCAATAAAGCCTAGACTGGCATTAGCTGAGAAGGCTTTTTCGAGCAGGCAGGATACAAAAAGAGCCTTGAATTGAGGAAAGTGTTAAGAAATCAGAAAGCTTGAAAAATACAAAGACAGGAATGAGCGCACAGGGAATAGGGAAGAGAATGGCGGTGATGGGCTTAATTTACCTTGTGATCCTTCAGTAAATCAAATAAGAAATTTGGATTTGATTTTATAAATTATGGAATACTTTTTAAGTTAAAGGTTGCAGAATTACTAATACTTGTATGAGGCTTTATCAAGTACTTCACATGCAATTGTAATGTCCACTCAAAATGACCTCAGAATGACCACTGGAAATTGTTGTTGTATTTGTATTTCCATGATGAAGCTGAGCTTGAGTAGTTTTCATACCGGCTGCTCTCACCCAGCTACTGTTGGGGAGGCCAGGTCACTCCACGATAGGAGTCTGCAGACACACGCTGATACGAAGGCAGTCTGGAGCCAGTGTGCAGCTGTTTGAAAGGCAGCTCTGCCACTCTCCAGCTCCGTGACCTTGGAGAGTCACTTAACTTCCCTGGTCCTCAGTCTCATCATTTGAACACAAAGACTACATTCACCTTTGCTTTACAGAGTGCTTCATAGTTTAAAAAACAGGACAGATCTGTTACCCAAAACAAAAAGTGACAAAGGTACTATTTCCTACTAGTTCTGCCTGAGTCTCAACTCACACCTGCCCCTTCTTCACTAGGTCTCCATGGACTAACAAAGAAGCAACAAGTCATCCCACAGAAACCGGGAGCTGAGTGCATGGGTCTTTGGTCCAGGAATCTGGGATGGTGATTGAGAATTTCGATGAGTACTTGTAATTAGGGAAGAGAAGAGTAAACAAATCCAAGAGAGCCTCTTCCCACACCAAAGCACACGACGTCCACAGGCGGAGAGGACAGACTGATCTTTGTTTTGTTTGTTTGTTTGCTTTTTATGGTTTGTGTTTTGGAGACACAGTCTTGCCTTAGAGTTCATCATGGATCTGAACTCAGTATGTAGCCCAGCCTAGCCTGAAACACCATGGCGATCTTCCTGCCTCTGTCTCCTGAGTGCTGAGATTATAGGCATGCACCCTGTAGATTGATCTTTCAGAGAGCTGTACTTCGTAACACATCCACCTTTCATTATGAGAAGATTCTTAGCATAATAATACCATATTCTCTAGGTAAAGGCAGAAGGTACAATGGGTAAAGAAAAGCAGCAGTTTTCTTTCTAATCATAACACTGACTGGTTGTATCCACTATGCGTGATTAGTGCACAGATAGGACACACTCCAAATCCTTGTTTCCCTTTCTCTCCCGTACTTTTGGAATTTCAGTCCCCTTTCCATGGTGACTATAATTACTGTGTTGCAAAAATAAAATGAAATAGAAGAAGAAAAGAAAATAGCTAGGAGAGGATCTCGGAACAGAGAGGGGAGAGAATGGGAAGAGGAAGAATAAGAAAAAGAACTAAGATATGCCAAGTTTGTAAACCTACTCCCTAAGATGGATGTAAACATTGTGTACTACAAGCATGTACAAAGGGGAAAAAGAAAGCCAAGTAGCATTGGTTTCTTCATCAGTTCTGAAGGGAGCAGACTCTAGAGGGCTTTGGTTCTGGGGGACATTTCCTGAGACCCCACGGAGAGGGAACTGAAGCTTACCTGGGACCCATACAAGCCAGCCAGGTCTTAGATGAGTGCAGGGCCAGCCTCACTGGGCTGCCAGCCATGCAGCACATGGGCTCATGCCTCCAAGTAGCCTGCACTCGGTCCAGTGCTCCACCGCTCTGATGACTCCTAAGATTCCGAATCACTTCGGAACAAGGCGCCCTGGGTCTTCAGTTTGAGATGGGCCTCGAAAGTTGTGTAACCTCCATAGATCTCTGACATCAGTGACACCATGAGGTGAGCTTGGCACAAATTCCCCTTGACTAAGGCAGATCTTTTTCTAGGTGTGACCACTATCCTATGAGTGTCCTATAAGCCACTGTTTCTCTAACAACCTGTGTCTGATCACAGCATCCTCTGATGTGCAGTCTTGAACAGAATGGAAGCACAGGTGCTTCTCCCTTAAGTACTTTTTATTTACACCTTCTACAGCTTTTTAACAAACTCAAGCTCTGTCTATGTGTGCTTCAGAAAAACTAAAAACCCATCTAGGGCTGAAGCCGTTGTAGTGCTAGAATGTTCTGCCTCTCTTTCAGGCACAGCCTGCTGTGACCTCCATAGTGTACAGCTGGTGAATGTGGTTAGATGATTTTAAATGTGAGAAGAGAAACGTGGCTTTTTAGGACAGGTAGAAAATAAAAATTCTTTGAGTAAGCTTTGTGGGAAAGAAATTGTGTAATTTTTAAAACTCCCTACTTAACGCCTCTTTCATCTTAGCTGTGGCCACAAGAATAATGATTTTGCTCATCAGAAGTGCCTTAAAAAGAAAAGAGCAGAATCTCCTTCACTGCACACCATCAAAACTGGAAGTTTTTGAGGTGAAGGCAACTCACAAAAGAAAGTCACAGCCAGGGAGGAGCTGATGAGACCCTATCTCCCAGGATCAGAATAGTTCTGTTATATTCTATTACATACTTACAAATAAAACTGTTTCCAAAAATTGAGGATTTTTATTACATGCCACTTGGATAAGTTTTCTTGTCATTCACAGAAAAACTTCCTAAATGGTAAATTAGAAAGGCCACATCATGTCAGCAGTGTACAAACAAATATCCCCAGACCCCACGCACCGACTTCTAGTGAACATCTGTCTGAAATGTGGAGAGCTCAGAGCCTCAGCATGTCCCGCAAAGACCAGAGACCATGGGCTTCATACCAGAAGACTCTATTCATATCTGACCCACAAACTGTGGGTCTTACTTAGAATGCAAATGAGCAAGTTTTACAGACAACTTTGCCTTTGATTGGTGTATTTGGTTTTCTACATATGAAAATACATCAGTTCTTCAAGAGCCATTTTGAATTTACAAAGCTTAAATTATATTTTCCTCTCAATACTTAAGGTCTATGTTCATTTTGTCTTTAAGTAATGAAAGCATTCAGTACCATGCTTGTTGATTTCTTTGCCTGACAAAATTCCAAAAGCACCAAATAGTACAGTAGCCCCAAGCCGGGGAGAGGAAAGCTCTCCCACTCCAGGTGAGTAGATTCAGCTCCCATACGCTTTTTCTATCCAGCCCTAGGACTGCTGAGAAGGCTGAAAACCCTGAAACTTCTGCTTTGAAACCGCAACAGTTGTTAAATCACACTAGAGGGCCAGTTTATGTCTTCTAAAACTTCTAGCATTGTCTGTTTCATTTTGTTTTGCTTTTTTCCTACTAACCCTAAGGACCTTGAATTCTGCTCATGATTGTTACAAAGAGTGAAACCAAGTCATGACTGTGGAACTAAACTTTAGAAGCTGATGTGGTGAATAATTACACAGGTCTCTGGCTGAACTCTTCAATAGGCAGATTAAGAATTCTTGGTTGATAACATTGGTTATCTTTATAGGTGGGAGACTTAATTTTTTTTTTTCAGAGAGAGTAATTGAGCCTAGGGTTGCATATACTAAGCAAGTGCTTTGTCACTAATCTGCATCCCAGCCCTAGCTCTGGGAGATTTTAAAATGCTGTGGATTGTTAAAAATAAAAAATGCGATATTACCATCTATTTTTCTTATAAGTAGTAATGATATCAAGATCTCTTTGAATCTGGTCTACATTGGATAAAATTGATCTTAAAGCCAAATATCATTTTAAAATGTGTGACTCTATGGCTTATATTAAAAATTATGCAGTTTCTAATCAACCTAAAGTAAACCTGTGGATTAAATTCTCAGTAAAGATATTTCCAGTTCTGTAAATTGAATGAACAATTTTTACCTGCAACCAGCAACTGAAGTCTGTTTTTTCATGTCAAATGGGGAATGTGTCAATGTTGTAATAAGGTTTGAAGAACACACACCTCACATGATGGTGGAAAAATCTAATCATTACTCTTAGGAATCATAAGAGCATCTAGCAATTTCATTTTTAAGCCATGTTATTGCAAGGTACTTGGAAATCTGATAAAATTATGAAAACCAAGAACACTTAATATGAAAATATATTTTTCCTCACTTTTTAGAAGACACCAGAGAAAAGTCTGTATAAAAGAGTTTAATGTTTTTTTTTTTTTTCATATGGCAGACACTAGCAAGGGGTGATATTGAAACATGGGTTATCATCTTATTGCCCCCAGGGATAAAGAAAAAACTTTTCAGTTTTCTGCTACTATGCAGCAGACATAAAAAAATGCTCATGTATAATATTTTCTAGAGTGAGACATCTGTCTAATTGGTTTAAGCTAATGCCCACACATGCTGACTTAACAATTCTTTCCCATTTATTACACTGCTTCTCCTAGACCTCTCCTACACTTACAATGCCTCGTTAGACTATATGGAAACAGGGAGCTTCCCCAATGGAAAAGGACTATTTAAATGTTGACTAACATCCATATCAGAAGGAAATAATGAGCTCATTCATTCATATAACAAGCATTTGTTAAATACGATGCAAAACTATAGCTCTAATCCTTAAGAAGTACACAATAATAAAGTGCACAGGAAGTCATGTATAAATTGAATGCTAATGCAGAGCTGTCACTGCCATGAAACTGCAGCCTAGTCTCAGTCTGTGTAGCAAGACCCAACAAAATTTGCACTAGAGCTAGACCTAGAGGAGTAAGTAGAATTGTAGAACTTGGGTAAGAAAAGAGTAGTTGCAAAAGAAAAGACCCATGAAAGTGTGTGGCATGTTTTGGGTTGTGGTGAGATAGCTGGTACACCTGCAGCCTGGACTGTCAGGAGAGGAAGGCAAGGCTGAGAAACACGTGGTTGGCTGCAAGTGAATTACAAAGGGGTTTGATGCCAAAATATGAAGACTGAAGGCAACATCACTTTGTGCAGGGAAGTAACATGGTGGAATCTTTATTTAGAAAAATCACTTGGGGCTTTGGATAATGGATAAGGCTGGGAGGAAACTAGAGGTGAGACGAATAATTTCAAACTTAGAACCAGCTGAAATAGCTAAAAGCAAAGTATGGAAGTCCTAATAAGAAAGGGAGGTGAAGAATTGGTGAGTTCATTTTTGAAACAGGAGAAAAAGGGAGGAGTCAGATTCTTTCGGCATCTTTTTTTTGTTAGTGCATGTTTTGGTTTAATGAAACTGTGAGGACCTGGTAAACACACATAATACATTTCAATCCTGGATTCTTTTAGAACCTATCATACAGGATATGCTGATATATTTCAAAACTATGTACAATTAACAAGACCTTGTCATGAAAAGTATTCACTAAGACCATACTTCCATTTACATAGAACCTTCACGTACCAATGAGAAGTACAGATACCATTACTTCTTATCAACTAAAAGTTCAATAGATGAATATATGGCTTCTAAAATGACCCCATTTTCAACAGAAACATCTACAAATGCCCTGATTAATATATGTGCTAATAGTCACTCCATGTCATGACCATTAGCTGATAGTCACTGTTTAATATAGATGTGTAGATGGTGACAATATGAGAAAACCTGTATCAGAAGGATTTATTGTAAAATGGGTTATTTCTAGGGGGGAAAGTCAGTATAATTTGGATATCACTCATATCCAAAACACAACATTCATGTAAAGATTTATAATTTAGTGAAGATTTACAATTAATTCTTAACTTTATACATTTTATATGGAAAGGAGATGCCCTAAAACCTCTTGCTGTATTGTCATTACCTTATTAAATGATTTCTGTGAAGTATTCATTGTACCATTGAACCAGTACTCTGTATCTTGCAAGACAATGGAACCTGCATGAAGGAGGCAGATAGAGACTGGCCTTCATAAAAGTCAAGTAGGTGGGGAGATTCTGCCTTGGAATATATGCTTAGTTCAGTTTAAAATCACACACACACACACACACACGCACGCACGCACGCACGCACACACACACCTCCAAGGAAATACTTCCACAGTACTGCATTCACTCTTTCAACTGCTCTTTATTAAGCCCTTCTTCTTGGCTGAGCATTATGCCTGGTTTGAGCCATACAGTGGTAAAATAAATAGATAAGGCCTCTGCTCTCTCAGAGCTTACTAGAACCTGGTTAGCCACTACAGTACAAGGTGGAGTGCTAAAGTGAAGTTAGCCAGAGACAGAGACATTCCAAGATGTGATAATGTGATGGTCACTTGACATGTATATACACAGAGGGGTGTGTGTGTGTGTGTGTGTGTGTGTGTGTGTATGAGAGAGAGAGAGAGAGAGAGGCTTATTTCTGTTTAGCTTTAATTTAATCTCTCAGTCATCATGAAGGAAACAAAGAATGACACAGGAGAGAGGGAGAGAAATGTGACAGTCACACCTCCTCCCTGAAGCCTTCCCTAATCCTCCCAGGCAGAAAGACACTCCAGCTCCTCACTCTGGAGAATTTTTCCAATCTGTGAATTTTTCCAGTCTTTCTTGACTTCTAAAACTAAAGAAAATCCCACATAATAAAGAAAGCACTTCCTACTAGATTAACTGGGCAGGAAGGTTGAAGCTTATTCTTCCTAAATGCTTTTACAAAAAAAAAAAAAAGCCTCTGCAGAATGCTGTGTGATGACACAAGAAAAGATGCGTAGCACAAATGGCTCAAGCTTAACTTTCTGTGGTTATTTACGCCCCCGTTTCTTCACCTTTGCCTTCCATGTAATCAGTCTCATCCTATAGTATGCTGATTACACACAAGTCACAGGGTAATTTAGCCTTTTGACCTTCCTTGAGCTCTTATAAATCTCTCTACTGTTAGGAGGCCAGGGTTTTGTTCTTCCCTCAGCAACAAAAGGCTGTTGCTTTAGAAGCTGCTTGCCGGGCAGTACATTGGGAACAGGGTAAATTGTGTGTGCTGCAGGCTGCGGAAGGGGGGCTGTGACCCTGGCCTTTCAGGGCATGTTGGGAAAAGGGGTATTTCTCATTTCTCCAGTCTTAGTAACCTTTGTCGTGCCAGAAGCAAGGTTGGGGACAAACTGGATTCAGTTATCAGTTGTGAATGTAAAATTAGGAGGTGGGGCAGGTTGATACCTAAGGCTCCTCTGGCTCTCATATTCTAAAGTTTTAAGTGTCTCAAGCATGAGATGTTGAAGAGCAGATTGAGTAGGCTTGTGTGTGGCAAGTACCCTGGGGGATATGCCAGTTCACAAAGCATAACCATGGGCTGCCTCTCCTGAGCCCACAGGTCAAACAGAGTTTCAGTCTAAGTTGTGTTAAATAAACACAGAATGGTCTGAATGCCACACTGAATAAAAGGGGACTGTTTTGATCTTCAGTAGAAAGTAAGCAGGCAGGGGGCCGGGGATATAGCTCAGTGGTTCTGGCACCTGTCTTGCAAGCGCAAGGACCCGGGTTCAATCAACCACATAACAATACTGGGTGTGGAGACTCACCCCAGCGGCAACCAATACCACATACCACAGTGCCGGGCGTGGTGGCTCACGCCTGTAATCCAAGCACTCGGGAGGCAGAGGCGGGAGGATTGCTGTGAT
>PVIR01044056.1:0-11414 GCA_004026965.1 Petromus typicus
GCAATCCTCCTGCCTCTGCCTCCCGAGTGCTGGGATTACAGGCGTGAGCCACCACGCCCGGCACTGGTATGTGGTATTGGTTGCCGCTGGGGTGAGTCTCCACACCCAGTATTGTTATGTGGTTACCGGGGATTGAACCCGGGTCCTTGCGCTTGCAAGACAGGCGCCGGAACCACTGAGCTATATCCCCGGCCCGAGCTTTGTTATTTTTAAATGGTTCAATCAATACATATAAATTTATCAGTTAATGCAAACACAATAAATATCAATTGCTACAACCCACATAAATGAAAGGTCTTTAAGATCTTCAGTAATGTTTAAAAGTGCAAAGTGTCTAAGAACTACTGATTTAGAATTCTGCTATTCTATGAAACTTTGGACTAGTGGAATCATAATCACTTGGGGATCTTATTAGAAATGGAGACCCTTAAGACCTACAGAATCAAACCTGCATTTTAATAAGATCCCCAGGTGATTCAAAAGTGCAGTAAAGGCTTAGTACCGCCTTAGAGAGACCTAGAAAGCCTAGCCGTTCTGTAGGCCCCAATGTGGGAGATCAGGCTCAGCCTCTTTTTCATTCCTCTCCCTCAGCTACCACTAGTAGGTGTATGCTTTAAGTCTCTGCTGAGGGGTCCCTTTGTCTAGCATGTGGTCCTCTTGAGTCAGGTGTCAGCATAATCGCTCAGGCCCAGAGACCTTTTTCTTTAACATCCCCTTGGCCTTTAGGAAATATGTCCATTCTAGCTTGGTAAATTGTGACATGGAGGTAGGCCTACTTCTTTCACTACTGACATGTCAAGGTGGGCTGTTTCAGCATCTATCTTGTCCCGCCGCATACTACAACTCCAGGCTAAGGACAGGTTCCACTTTGTATGGTCACATAAGCCTCCAAACTCCTTAGAACTCCCTCCTTGTGCTCTGAGGTTTGCACTAGGATGGACCTGTGGATTCCGACTGTCAGTCAGCAGCCGGCTGAATAGGAGCCAGTCCATGTGGATGCTTCCTTTTCCTGCTCCTTTATTTCCTCTCCTCTTCCATTTCTTTTCTTCTTGTTTTGTGACAGCTTCATTGAGATTTAATTAACATAGTACATAGTTCACCCATTTAGAGTGTACAATTCACTGGGTTTTAATATATTTATGGATTTTTGCAGCTATCACCACAATTGCTTCTAGAGCATTTTCATCACTCTAAAAAGAAACCTGTGCCACTCAGATTTTAATCTCCTATCTTCCCTTCCTCTCAGCCCTAGACAAACGCTAATCTATTTTATGTCTCTATGGATTTGCCTATTCTGTACATTTCACATAAATAGAATCACATACTATGTGGTCTTTTGGGTTTGGCTTGTTTCACTTAGCATAGTACTTTCGAAGTTCATACATGTAGCATGTGTCAGTATTTCACTATTTTTATTAGTACATGTTTGCAGTATATAATGATTACATTTATTGTGTAGAATTAGTACATGTACACAGCACACTTTAGTTCTTTTTACATCCCCTCCCCTTCACTTTTCAGCTGCATTTTTTTCTCTATACTTCCTCTGTTGTATTCAGGGTTTGCAAAAGAATAGCTTTAATCTGACACATAATCTATAGGATTATTTTAGAATATTCACCCAAAAAGTCAAATGCAGAGAAGTACAAGAGATCTGTCTATATACTAGAGACCCAAAGAATTCAGCCAAGAGCCTGGATCTCATGACAATGTCCTGCACAGGTCCAGCTAAAGGCCTAGAGCCCAAGGCAATGTCCTTAACGAGTCCAGCCAGGGGCCCAGAGCCCACAGCAATGTCTCCTGCAAGTCTGATTGAGAATCTGTACTGAGAAGACGCAAAGGCCAGGAATGGAAGGTAGAAAGTCTGCGCCAGAGGGATGAAGGATCTGTGCCGCCAGGCAGAAGGATCTACTAGAGCCAGGAAGTGACACTCAAGGCAAAGATCAGAGCTCCTCTGATGAGAACAGCAGCCATTCCCAGTGACACTGAGGACTTGCATTCTTTCAAGGAGCACAGCCAAGTTCTAGCCAGGAAAACCAGATGTGACAAGCTTCTCCAAGGAAATCAACAGCAAACAACCTTTCCCTCTAGTTCTCTTTTTATGCTGTTGGCATCATTCCTCAGGTGGGTTTTCCACACATGCCCAGAACCACAATGATTCAGTTCAGCTAGGCATTCCAAACTGACCAATAGTTAATCCACATCCTCTGTATTCTTTTCTATATACTCTCTTCCCTTCATCACATTTCTCCTATTATCTATCTGTTATTTTGCTCCTTATTTATATTTTGGGTTTCTCATTTAAGAAAACCATGTGATATTTAAGTTGTGGTCTGATTTATTTTGCTTAATATTATAGCCTCAAGATGCATCCATTTCCCTACAAATGACTCAAGTTTATCCTTCTTTATGGTGGAGTAGTACTCCATTGTGTATAAATACCACGTTTGCTTTACTAACTCATCTGCTGATGGATGTATAGGCTGCTTTCCAGATTTGGCTATTGTGAACTGGGCTGCTATAAACATGGATGTATATGCATTATTGTAACATGATGTCGTTAATTCTTTTGCTCTGATACTTAGGAAGGCAATAGCTGGGTCATATGGAATTTCTACTTGTAGTTTTCTGAGCAATCTCCATATTGATTTCTATAATAGTTGTATAGTTCACAGGCCTAGCAACAATGAAGAAACACTTCTTTACCCATGCAGGCCAGGATTCGTTATCTGATTGCTTAATGATAGTCATTCCTTTTGGAGTAAAATGGAATCTCAATGTTTTGATTTATACTTCTCTAATGGGTAAAGATGGTAACCATTTTTAATATATTTAATGGCCATTTGTATTTTTTCTTCTGAGAAGTGTCTGCTCATTTCAGTTGCCCACTTTTCGGTTGGGCTTTTAATTTTGAGGGGTCTAAATTTGTTTGAGACATTTATATATTTTAAATGTTAGTCTTTTGTCTGAAGAGTAGCTGGAAAAACATTTTTCCTGTTGTGTTGGTTTTCTTTTCACTCTGTAGGTTGTTTCCTTTGTTTTTAAATTTGATGTGACCTTATTTGTTGTTATTGTGCACAAGAGGCTCTGCTCAGAAAGTCCCTGATTATGCATAGGTCTTCAAGAGTTTTACCTACTTTATCTTCCAGTAGATTAGGTGTTTTAATATTTAGATCTTTGATCCATTTTGATTTTAGTTTAGTATATGGTGAGAGATCTGGGTCTAGGTTCAACCTTTGGCATATGGATAGCCAGTTTTCCCAGTGTCCTTTGTTAAAGAGGCTATCTTGTCTCCAATGTAAGTTTTTGGCTCCTCTGCAAAGACAGATAGCTGGATGTGATTGGAGTTATTTTTGCATCTACTATTTTGTTTCACTGATCCACACATTTATTTTATTTTTTTTAATAAAAATACCATTCTGTTTTTATCACTATAGCTTTGTACTATAATTTGAAGTCTGAAATTGTGATTCCTTCTCCCTTGCTCTTGTTGCTTAGGATTGTTTTGGAAATTCTAGGGCTCTTCTGCTTTCATTGGTTTCTCTAGTTCTGTGAGGAAGGCTATTGGTATTTTGATGAAGACCGCATTAAGTCTGAATGTAAGTTTTGGAAATATGGCCATTTTTACTCTATTGGGTGTGTCTATTCAAGAACAGAGGGTATCTTCTTATTTTCTGATGTCCTTTTTGATCCTTTTTTGTTTTTTAGAGAACTGTAGTTTTCATTGTAGAACTTCTTCATTTCCTTGGTTTGGTTAATTCCCAAGTATTTAATTTTTCTTTTTTAAGGTTTTTTGAGATGGGGTCTTGCTTTGTGCTTCAGGCTGGCCCTGAGCTCAGCCTCAAACTCACATCACAACAATCCTCCTGCCTCTGCCTCCCACATGCTGGGATGACAGACGTGAGCCACCATGCCCGGCACTGTGATATGTGGTACTGTTTGCTGCTTGGGTGAGTCTCCGCGCCCAGTATTGTTATGTGGTTACCAGGGATCGAACCCGGTCCTTGCGTTTGCAAGACAGGCCCCAGAACCACTGAGCTAAATCCCCGGCCCTTAATTTTTCTTGATACTATTGTGGAAGGTGCTATTTCCTCAGTTTCTTTCTCAATGAGGTTATTGTTGGAGTATAAGAATGCTATTAACTTTTGTGTGTTGACTTTGTATGTTGCTATGCTACTGCATTAATTATTAATCATAGGGGTGTTTTGGTGGAATTTTGGGGGTCTTCTGTGTACAAGATCATGCTGTCTGCTAACATTACTTTGGCTTGAAATCCACTTTGAAAGTAGGATAGCTCCACTTCTTTTTTTCTGGGTTCTTGTTGTATGGACTATTGTTTTCCATCCTTTGACTTTTAATCTGTTTCTAATACAAGTGTTGTATACTGCATATCACTGGGTTTTGTTTCTTTATCCATTCTTCTGATCTTTGGTTGATCAGGGAATTGAGATCATTAGCACCGTAAGTTATTAATGAAGAGTATTGATTTATTCTTATAATTGGATTATTTTTTTGTTGCTGATTTCCTTTCCCACCCCTTTTCTGCTTAACTATTCATCCTGCTTGGTGTATTCATTCCAGATTTTTTTTGGCTTTGTTGGTTTCATTTTCTCTTATAAGATACCCTTAAGAATTTTTCATAGAGCTGCTTTGGTGCTTATGAATATCCTGAGGTGCTCTTTGTCAAGAAAATATCTTATTTATCCATTAATTTTGAAAGAAAGTTTTGTAGGGTATATGCCTCTGGATCAGATGTTGTTATTTTTTAATGCTTGAAACACTTTACTTCTTGCTCTGCTGGCCTTTGAGGTTTGTGTTGAGAAGTCTACTGTAATTGTCCTGGGTTTATCTTTATAATTGATTTATTGCTTTTCTCTAACAACTTTAAAATTCCATCCCTTTTTTCACCTTCTGGGATTTTGACTATGATGTGGCATGGAGAGTTTTCTTTTGATCATGGCTATTTGGCTTACTGAGTACCTCATTGATCTGTTTTTCATCTTCTCTTATTCCTTTGAATAATTTTACCATGTAGCTTTTGTTATCCTCTCTCTCAACTCCCCATAGGTCAGCTTTAGGAGAGTAGGGAGTTTTGAGAACCATTTGATTGTCTTATATTCGCTTTTGTTTTGCTCTTTACTTAAGTATGTGATCTGTTATATTGAAAAGACCTTGCTGCTAGTATGGAGCTCTCTTTAGTTAGTCTGCTTTTAGTGATGCACTCAGGGTGTGGCTAACTTTAGTCCTCTGGTTCTGTCCCAAGTTCTGATCACTTCTGCTAATGTGGGGAGTGTGCAGTGTAATAGGACCAGCACCCAGTTTTCTGCAAATGAATCACAGTATTGTCTCAAAGGTAATCCTTGCTTTGGCATACAAAGAAAACTTGTTAATAACAACAAGTACACAAGCTTGGCAATATCAAGTAAATCAGCTGCAGTAATATCACCTAAAAACAAACTGGATATTGACATACCATAAGAACCAATAAAGAACCATCCTTAACCTTAGAAAAAACTACAATCATAGTATAAACTCTAAGACAAACCAAATATTTCCATACAGCAAATATGTGTAAGTATACCTCCATTAATGATAGAAAAGAATTCAACAGTAGAAACATAGTTTATTATCTGTAAATCATTAAAGCTTAATGGCTAGGGTGGGGGATTTAGCTGTGGTTCTGGCACCTGTCTTGCAAGCACAAGGGGCCGGGTTTGATCACTGGTAACCACATACAATACTGGGCGTGGAGACTCATGCTCAGCAGCAACCAGTACCACATACCATAGTACTGGGTGTGGTGGCTCACATCTGTAATCACAGCACTCGGGAGGCAGAGGCAGGAGGATTGCTGTGATGTGAGTTGGAGGCTGAGCTCAGGGCCAGCCTGAACTACAAAGTGAGACCCTGACTAAAAAAAACAAACAAAAAAACCCTCCAAAAACTAGACTGTTAAAGATATAGGTGGTTAGGAATGGGAGTATGCAAAAAAAAGAAAAGAAAAGAAAAGAAAAAGAAATATTAATGAGAGATGAAAAGGAAAGAGAAATGAGACCAATGATTCTATTACAGAGTAGAAGGATATTTATAGAATTAGATAAAGGTAACAGGAAAATCAATGAGAAATAAAAGAGTAAAGAAAAAATCAAGGACAATAGTAGAGAGAATAACAAGTAGAAAAATTAAAAGAAAAAAGAAAAAATTGAGTAAGAAAAGCAGCAAAGAAAAGCAAAAATGAGTCCAAAAACAGAAAAATAATTTTTTTCTCTGTGTTTTTGAATGAGTGGTTTCCTTTTAAAATCTGCAGTTTTGAAGTCTAGAAAGTATTAGCTTTCTCCAACTGCCATGCCCCCTGTGGGTTTGCAAGATACACCCTCTAACCCAGAGGCCCCTCTGCTTACCCCAGGCTGTGACAATGTCCATGCAGAGACATGCCTTTGCTCAGGTTGGTAGATAAGGAAGGCGATCAGATTTCAGATCTATGCTGGTTGTATGCAGCAGGGCAAGGCCTCAGGTGCTTGCTGCCGGGAGGTACTTTCAGATCTAGCTGTTTCTGAGCATAGTTCAAACCAGGCCTAAATTCTAGTCTTGGGGAACGGGATCTGTGACCTTTCTGGCCTTAGTTTAAACTTCTCAGGGTATCTCTTTCTAGCCTGCTCTCTGACTGCAGCTGTCTTATGTGTCTGTCTCTCACCCAGTCAGTGTAGGAGAGGAACACTGAAGTGGAATTGATATTTTAGTTGTTCTGAGTCCTAAATTTAAATAATTCACCTCTACCATAAGTGGCACCTGGCCAGGCCTCGCTAGGGATGTGGCAGGCACCTACACTTGGATCCCTCTCCAGCTGCTGACTGCAGAGTTCCCTGAGAGCCAAACCCCACACTATTTTTTCAGTTCACAAAGGCCTTGGGCTCTGCTGCCATTTATCCCTGGATCTCCCTTCCCCGGATGTTTACCTTCCTTCTGGGAAGCCAGGTTCCCTTCCCTAGGAGGTGTGCAAGCCAGGGAGAGAGTCCGCGTTGCTTCTATCTTTTCTCTGCATTGTTGACCATCTTCCCAACTTCTCTGTAGCTCCTACTTTTTTTTTCTTTCAGTTCTTTTCTGGTTTGCATTGTCTGCTTCTCTTTTTTCTCTTCACCAAGTTTTTATGTTCGAGTGTTTGGATTCCATGTCTCGGTAAGGCTGAATTTTGCTACCGATCACCCCTTCCCCATTTTCTTTTTCCACTTCATTCTTTTTTCTGTCTGAACAATATTCCATTGTAGGGATAGAGCATGTTTTATTTATCCATTTTTCTATTGATAAACATTGGGTTGTTTTCACATTTTTGTGATTATGAATATATTGTTGCTGTGAACATTCATGTATACATTTTAATGTGAATAAATGTTTTCAGTTCTCTTGGATGTGTACCTACATGTGGAATTGCTGAATCATATAACTTTTATTTTAAATTGAGTTTATTGGTACATTTAAATTACACATTATTTTCACACTCATCATTGAGAATTTGTACCTGCATGTGCTATATCTTGATTCTTATTTTTCCCGCATCCCCGCCCTCCCTCCAGCCCTTGCAATTCCCTTAACTCTATCCTTTTGAGAAAAGGCCAAACTGTTTTCCACAGTAACTGCACCATGTTACATTCCCACTTGTACTGTGTGAGGGCTCTGATTTCCCCATATCTTCATTGCTATCTGTCCTTTTCATTGTGTCAGGCTGCCTGGGGTGATTACAGTACTATGGGTTTGCAGTCCATATTTCTGGGAGGCATTGCTTCACTCCATTCAAGGGTAGAGAAGGGAAGACACTTTCATCCATTTTTTTTTTGTGGGAGAATGAACAGAGTCTCCTACTTATCCCACTGTGCTACCACACAAGAATTGTTTAGCTTGTGACTTCTGTGACTCCTTCCCTGCTATTCAACTTAGAGAGATTTAATTTAGGAGGAAAATAAAAGATAGATGACAGGAAACAGGGAAATAGACTTTGTACAGATGGGAAGAAGACCTGGGGGTGAGGAAGATAAGGAGTGGGGAAGGGGAAGTAAACACAATCAAGATGTGATATGTATATGTACCAATTCCCATGACAAATGTGTTTATGATGCATAAGAAACATATACTAATAAAAAAGAGAAGAATAAAGAATTTTAAAGGGAAGTGTCTAGCCGCCTGCCTTGAGGTGTGATGATTGACAGGCAGGGGGCTCATTTGGTGGGGTTTCTGGTCCCAGTTTTTGGTGGCTCTCTTTAGAATGTAAAGCTGCTTACTGTTTCTCTATCCTCAGTTTTAGGCCGAAAGTGCCACTCAATATTCTCTAATTTATAAAAGAACAAACAAAACCTGTAAAACTATTATCAGAATGGTTTCAACCTAAAATGAATTGAAGTTTGGCAAAAACAAACAAACAAACAAAACCCACAAAAAACAAACAAAAACAAAAACAAAAAAGAAAAACAAAACAAGAGCTAAATGTTTTTGAAAGGAAGTTTTTAAATTCATCTTTTACTCTCCCAAAATATAGATAGAATTAACTTGACAGCTTCATTCTAATAGTGTTGTGTCAGTGGGCAGGAGAGACAATGTGGAAAGGTCAAGATACATTTGCTAAGAGCATTTGAAGCCAGAGGTAAGTGAAGTGATTATAATAGCCATAAAGTGCTATAAATGGATTTACACCTTTTGACACAAAAATGACAATCTGAGAGAATTTAGATAAATGCAGATGAAATTGCTGAGCCACTGTGAGGAAAAGGAGAGCTCAAAGGCTAGAAAGGGAAAATGTCTTAATTTCCTCAAAGCGCTAACCTCAAACTAGAAATTAAACCCACCCAAAACTCTAGAAAGAATTATTAAATTGAATGGTTTGTGGATTCTTAGGAAAGGAGAATTTGGTTGTTGAGAGTGGAGTCACGAAGTCATGCTGAGGAAGCTCTAGTTTCATGAATAGAGTTTATGTCCTGGCAGATCAGGGGACATTCTGGTATCAAAACTCCACAACTCAATTTTAGTGAGGTGTTTTGCAGTATCTTCACAACAATCCACTTCCCACTAAGATGGAGACCGGTAGACTGGATGAAAAACAGTAGGGTGTGGTACATAGGGAACTGGTTGAACATTCCTACATAGAGAGTGTGGATTAAGTGCTACACCAGAAGATCTCTAGTAAAAATGACAATAATGAGACTGATAGCAGCTATTACTTATTGTGTTTTTATGTGCCAGGTGTTCCTAGAAGTGCTTGATGTTCATTCATCTGTTTAGCCCTCACAATTATTCCACAAGGTAGGAACAATTACAGACAGTGTATAGATGTAAAAAGTGAGGAATTCAGTTATTTGTGCAAGGCCACACAGTGAGTCCTTTCTACAAGCATGTTTACTTTGCATATTGGAAAGTTGATTCCATCTCACTATAAAAACTTTGGCTCCACAAAATCATATATTATTTCTCTCATAGTAGGTCACCTCTTCTTGGTTTGAAATTTGAAAGATTGGGGTGTGAATGGGCAGATGGAGGATATAGCCACAGCAGAGGTGAAGGGGTTGGAAAACCCAATTTATGGGGTAAGAGCAAGAAGATTCCCATGTGAGCTCAGTGGTTTTCCTCTCAGGAGCCTTCTAAAACTTACTCTTGATGGTGCAAATTATGACCTCTATGTAAGGGCTGTGATATTTTTGCCAACAAATGGACATATTTTGGTGTCTTTCTTGGACCTCCTGAATTATCTCCAGAAAAACCCCATTGCACTGCTGCTTGTGTGGGAAATATTTCGACTCATTTTTTTTTTTTAATTTAGAGCTTCTCAGACTTCAGTGTGCACTGGAGCCCCTCAAGATCTTGTGAAAGATTCTGATCCAATAATTTGAGAAGAGGCTCAAGAATCTGCATTTTCAACAAGATCCCAGAAGATGCTCGTTCCGGTGGTCCACAGACACACTTCAAGTGATGAAATTTCACATCACCCTCAGAGATGCTAAATCTATTGGTAAGTAAAAAATGCTAAGTAACCCATGTATCAGTCCTGATATAACTCTTCTCTTCTCCTCCTCCTCCTCCTCCTCCTTCTTTGTCTTCTTCTTCTTTTTCTTCTTCTTCTTCTCTTCCTCCTCCTTCTCCTTCTCCCTCTCCCTCTCCGTCTCCGTCTCCCTCTCCCTCTCCCTGTCAAAAATTTTTTTTGGCAGCACCAGAGATCGAATTCAGGCCCTTTTGCTCCAAAAGCAGGTGCAATGGCACTTGAGCTAAATCTCCAGCCCCAATATGACTCTTATTTAAGAATTTTAGTTATTAGTTACTAGACTATTGAAACACTACAAAATATATAAGAGATACTTAGGTGGGTTTAGAGCAAAAGGTACTTTATTTGCAACTTAAACCAAGATTTGATTGACTTTTGTTGTTTAAAGGTTCAGAAGAACATGACATGTCTAAAGAGTCAAATATCACTATTAAACACATGGTCAATGTAGAGCTTAAGTCTCATGATAAATATGGAAAGATAAGCATGGAAGAAATTCACCACAATTCAGTGTGAGGAAAGCCCACACAGATGATGTTACCAACTATTCTTAGGTCTATATTTACTACAAATTCTGTACTTCCTTTCTCCCCAATACCATTGGCATCAGCTTCAGCTTGGGAAAGTCAAAAAAAATAACAAGACAGTTCTTTACTTTTGCCACTCTGGAAAAAGATCCTCTGTCATTCTTTTTTTTTTTTTTTTTTTTTTTTTTTTTTTTGAGACAGGGTCTCACTTTGTGGTTCAGGCTGGCCCAGAGCTCAGTCTCCAACTCACATCACAGCAACCCTCCTGCCTCTGCCTCTGCCTCCCGAATGCTGGGATGACAGGCATATATGTGGTTACCAGGGAATCAAACCCTGGCCCTTGCGTTTGCAAAACAGGCGCCAGAACCACTGAAGTAAACCCCAGCCCTGTCATTCTTTGTTTATTTGTTTAGCTAAAAGTCTTTACAGTGTGGGACCTATGGTTGGGTTTTCTCATTTCTTCAGAAAAGCTGCAAATAGTCTCATTTTTTACATTTCGCTTGTTAGTCTCCTCTCTTCTGCAGTGAGCTACTCTACCTATTTTCCAAGAGCAAGGAAAATTGAATGGTTGTTGTAAGCATTCTAAAGTCAGTGGAAACTCACAAAAAACACAATTACACAGAGACAACATGAAGCACAAGTACATTCTTCATTTCTAATTTTTTTAAATTATCTTTATTGGTACATTAAATATACACATCATGATTGCACTCCATAATGGGGATTTGTACCAGTATAAGACACAACTTAATTCTCATTTTTTCCCATAGCCCCACCCACCCTACCACCCCCCCATATATACAAAATTTGTTTCCTTACTTTTTTGTTACAATCTCCACATTGTCCCCTTTCACCTTATTTTACAT
>PVIR01044057.1:0-11419 GCA_004026965.1 Petromus typicus
GGCGGGGCCCTGTGAGTGGATTCTGCCCCACAGGAGACCTGGCTGTTAGCTCAGGGGCTGTGGCTGCAGCCTGCCATCCCTACACACCGGGGTGAGAAGGACTGAGGCTGGGCCACACGGCCGAGGGTTTGCTGATCCTCTGAGCTTCTCAGGATTTCAGGGGGGCCATGTTCAGTCTTCCTGGTGATGTTTTTGGGCAGAAGGGGGAAGAAGGTCCCTTTCGTGGTCCATGGGAAAATCCTACTTTCGCTTCTCTTCCTCCTGTCTAGGAGTGAGCTTGTTAGTGGCACAGGTGGGCCAGGCTGCTCTCTCCGAGGCTGGACTCTGGCCTTCACTGTGGGTTTGTCTGGCGGCCACAGATCGAGGCTTGATTGGAACTGATCTTCCCCCAGGCGCTTGGCTCCAGGCCTGTTAGGCTGACAGTCTGTAATGTGTCAGCACTGCTCCTGGGTCAGCCTCTCTCCTGTCCCTTGTCTGCTGCATCTGGGAGCTCCAGGCTGCAGGAGATGCTGGGACCTGTGCCAGTCTGAGCGGCAGCCACCCGGTGGGCAGGACAGGGGCATGGACTGTCCTTGATGATCTGGGTCTGGAGAGGAGGCCGGGCAGCCACAGAGGACCCTAACTTTGGGGAGGGGGCTCCTCAGTCAGTGCAGAACGCACAGCTGTGTGGGGCCAGCTGAGCCAGGAGAAGGTGGAGACGGCGGGGCAGGGGACCCATGCTCCGGTGCTGGCCTTGCTGTCAGGCAGCCATGTGGCCCGGATCTCCTTGTGAGTCTCAGTGTCCCTGCAAAGATCAGCTGAGATTTCCAAGCATTCTTCTCTCGCACATTCTTACTTCCTTCTCACTGTTCGACCCCTCTCTGGCTTCTCCTCCCAGGACACAGCGTAGCACTGACCACATGGTTGATGCTGGATAGTGACTGGCAGGCACTGTGCCCTCAGCCAAGAGAGCAAGGACAGGCCTCAGCTTCCTGAAGTCCAGGAAAGTGTGCACCACCTCCCACTGTCCCAGAGCGGCTCCAGCTCAGGCTGAGGGGTGACGGCTGTGTATGTGGCCCTCGGATGCTTGCATTCTGAGGATGCAGAGATGAGAAACCTATCTTCCCAAAGGCCCTGGATGTCCCAGGAATAAGCCCCAGTGCCAGCCCATGGTCGCCGGGGCATGCTTGTCTTACAGGCTTTGGTGGAATCACTTCTAGTTCGGCAGACATTATGTCCTGGAGCATTCTGACAGGGCCTCAAAGGCAGAGAGAGGTTCAAGGTCTCTGCTGGGGCTCCAGCCTGAAGTAAGTAACTGCACAGACTCATTCGCTCCAAGTGGTATCCAGACCCTGGGAGCTGATGGAAACGCTCCCAGCTTCCCCCCAGAGCTGCTGAATCAGAGCCCACATTCTAACACCGTGTGAGTGCACGGTGAGAATTCCCCAGCCCATGGCTCTCGTCACCTGCCAGGTGGTGACTTGCTCTTGCATGGGCCTGCAGCAGAGACTCTTACAGCTCCAGGCTTGTCTGAGAGGACAGGCTGGCACCGAACCCCTCTGTGTGCATCTCCACCTAGTCCTGCTCACGTGGGACAAAGTCCATCCTGTTCTTCAGACATTCGCATTCATTCATTTATCCTCAGAGCTGCTGTGCTCATGAGACTACACCTGAAGCAACGCAGCTCCACCTTTCTCTCATGAACACACAGGTGTTTGTGCACGAATGCACACGCGCTTCCCCATGCAAGAAAACACCGTACTAAAAGATTGCACACACCGTGGGATTTTAATCTGAGTCTGTGGTTGGACTTCCAGTGGATTCCATGAGCTCTAAATTAACATGCAGAATACGTGTTTACTGTACGTGCATTTTTCTGGTGCAAGAGAAAGGGTCTGTGGCTTTTTTAGATTCCCCAAGGATCCTGTCACCTTAAAAAGCAAAAGGACCCTTGGTCTGCGTCCAAGCCTGTTTCTTGGGATTTATTTAACACCTTGTTGCTGGAGACAAGTCAGGACTAACTGAAGGGTTCTTATGGAAACAGTTGCTGCCCGCCGGTTCGGCATGGCTTTGCTTCCCCCTCTGCTCCTCCAAATTTCTCTTTGTTCTCCCTATTATCTCTATCAAGGGCTATTTTCAGGGCTGATTGGAAACAGAGAGTGGGTCTGGCAGCACAGTGACAGGAGTGAATGTTTGCGGGAAAAAGCACGGGCTGCTGTTGAGCGCAAAGGCAATTAGCCCTCGGAATTGGCCCATATTCCTTCCTCTCCTTCTTTTTCTAAGTGAACCAGCGAAGCCATTTTCTAGAAAACGGCAAAGAGCAGATTCAGGCCTGCAATTTGCCGTCTCTGCCCAGATGGGTGTTCTGGGACAGGAGCCATGTCACCGTGTTCTCGACAGCACGGGGTGTTCCGGTCTCGGGGTCTGATCATCTGTTCCTCTTCCTGGGGTTTGTTGTGCCCCAGGTGGTGTCACCTCTGGGTCACTCGTGTCCTGTGGATGTGCATAGCATTGAGCCCCCCCCCCCCAACAGCCTTGGCTCCAGCTCCTGCATCTTCTTCAGTCCAGGTGGCTGCTAGAAAGACACAGGCGACATCACCACTGTAGCCAGGAGGACGTCTCAGGGCCACCGACCTGGCCCTCACTTTACCGCATCTGACCAATAGTGACTTGACCTCTTGGTCCTGGGCATAGAAGGCTAAGACTGCATTTTCTACCTTTGAACTATGGCTAACTCCCTTCCCCTCACCTTCAGATCTTCCTGGCCACTTCCAGTAACCAGTCCCCTCAGTCCAGCCCCAGGATCTTGCTGGATTTTTGCCCCGTGAAAGGGGGAGCTTTGGCCGACACAGTGCTTTTCTTTAGCCAGTCGGTCCTCCTTCCCTGTCCGGTTCACTTCCGCCAACCAGCTTTACTTCCGCAGATGCCCCTGCGATTCTCATTCTGCATCTTTGCCAATGCATCACAAGTCCTGACCTTTCTACTTTATGAAATTATGGGGCTGTCAAATCCCACCCCGAACACCGATAACGTCTTTCATCGGGAATGAATTTGTCCAGCCTCCTTTCAGGGTGACTCTTCCTCCACATGCCGGTGGCATTTCCGGCCTTTCTCCCCTCATTACTTGACACACAGCCTACTCTGCTGTTGGGAGCCTGAGCCCTTAGAAAGGATTTTCTTTTGGGAACCAGAAGTCCACCCTGAAACTCCTCCCTGACATGTGTCCCTGGGACTTCATGGTAGTTGGAAATCCAGAGTGTGGGCTTGGGAATCCAACGAGTGGAGTCTGAGTTTCCACTGCTCATTTACTAGCTGTGTGACCTCAGGAAAGTCTCTCAACTTCTCTAAGCATGGGCTCTCTCGCTGTGAAGCGGCGCTAATAATAATACTTATTTCAGAGGGTTGTTGTGAAGATTAAAGATCTTTGAAGTGTGGAGTGGGTGTGCATTTGGGAATAGCACCGTTATAATTTTACTTTCTGCCTCCTTTTTAAACACTTTTGGCTCTAAATCGCTATTATTTCATCTTGTTTTTCAGGTATGGCTAGTCCACTCAGCTAGACTGAGTTCTTAGAGGGGAAACAACAACTACCTCTGTCTCACACTGCTATTCTGGAGGGGGATGCTGGGAACATCACGCATCCTCATCAGTGGGTGGGTGATTGATCTAAACTAGTAAAAGAATGCCAGCTCTGTGAGGAGCTGAACTAAGGTAACCTTGAGAGAGTTCAGACGCAGTTGTGATGAGCTTCGCCGAGTGTCCTGCACTGAGCAGGACAGTGCTGATGAGCTAAACCACCTCCTCCTTCCTCAGGAGCCCTGGAAAGGGGCTCAGTGTCCTCTGAGGAGCTCAGTGCCTGACGAGCTGGGTCCCCGGCTCCTCCTGGGAAGCACCGTGTCTGAAGCTGTGCGCCCGTCCCCCAGTCAGGCTGGAGTGGGAGGCAAGGAGAGGACGTGGGGCCTCCCTGGAGCGTGGGAGGGAGGTGCCAGGTGGTCCCTGTGTGGTAGCCAGACTGGAGGCAGGGGGTGCGGCATTTCCACAGTGGCTTCGCGAGGCCACGTGGGATGTCATCAGAAGCGGATCTCGAGAGCAAAGGCCCTGTCTCACCACACCATGGCCGGGGGCCGGTTTCCTGCTCTGGTTGCAGGGCGCTGTACCGCTGTATGGCACCTTGAAGGTGCCTTCTCAGGCTGCCAAGAAAACGAACCGAACTCTGGAGGTACCACTAGAAGCCACGTTCATATCTCCAAGCTCCTGCTGCCCGCTCTCCTGGGTGCTGGCTGGCTGTACAGAGCATGACGCTTCGTCAGCCTCCAATGTGGAGGCTTCTGAGCCCTGAGCCTCTGATCTGAAGTGTCCAAGCACAGCCTTGGGTTTTGTTTCCATGTCATCGGGTCAGGCTACAGGACGGGAGTGGAAATTCAGCACTCACTGATTCAACGATGAAGAGGGGTCTTTCAGTGAGTGGGTTTGCATGCAATGAAAACATCCAGTTATTTGTTTATTTATTGCAAAGGAAATTGGAGCATGAGAAAATTGAAGAAATACGTACAGCAGAAATTGCAGCAAAGCATGACCTAGAGCAAGAACTGCTTATAAACCAGGGAGAATCTCGGAATCAGAGCGCAGCACCCTGTGGGTTCCTGGACACGAATTTGACTCCCTTCCCAAAGCATTACTGAAAGTGGACAGGAAAACAGAACTGCCACTAGCCGGTGCTTGTTCTGGGACGGAGCCTGTTCGCCGGCCCCGCCTCCTAAGAGCTATCCTGGGAAGAGGCTGCTCCTGGTGGCAGGGATCCCAGGCTGTCCTTTTGCCCACGAAGTGAAAGGGCGCCAGCCCACACATTTGGAACCTCAGCCCAAGGGGTCCCGGGCAGCTTTCTCCTCGGAAGGTCTTACTGGCTGCGATGGCTCGTCTCATGAGGAAGGAAGCTTGTTAAGGTGCCACGTGCTGGAGAAACTCCTCTGAGGCCAGGCCTGACCCAGCGTGAGGCCATCCTTCAGGACTGCAGGGAACTAGGAACTGCTCAGCAGACAGAGGAAGACCTGGGGAGCTTCCGACTTTCACCAGGACGAGAGGGTAGAAATGTTGGCACAGTGTGCATGACATGACGTCCTCTGTTCTGTTCTCCCTCCTCACCCGCTGGTCACGTGGAGAGCGCTCCCGCGCCTGGCAGGGAGCAGGCACGCTGTATGTGAGGAAGGGCCCTGGAACTCGAGGGCGCTGCCTGGAGGGCCACTGGGAAAGCAGGGCTCTGTTGTGGGAGGGCAATTGAGAAATTAGTGCCTGTTGTGAGGAGCTGCTCAGGCTCAGACTGTGGTGGTTTGTTACAATTCTTAGCACACCTTGCACAGCATTGGCCTTACTGTGCTTCTGTCTTCACGGGTGTTAATCCCACCAAGGGACCTAACTCTGTGGTCCACAGCCATCTTGTGTTAGGCCGGCAGTGGGGCCAGCCCGCGGAGCCCACATAGACGCTGCCAGAGAGAACTTCAGCCCCAACAGCAAAGGCCCTGAGGAGAGGGCGGGACCCCACCGAGCAGGGCGAGCATGTGCAGTTTCCTGATTGGGGGGAAAGACATTGTTGTTCTGTGCAGCCCCAGGTCTGTGCCGCCCAGCTGTGGGCACCAAGGGATGGGTGGGAAGCAGTGTGGTCACGACTTCAGACTTCACACGGTGTCCTCAGAAGACGCCACATCCCGCAACTGCAGGTCTCACTGGCTTGGCCTGAGGGGCTGCGTGAGAGCAACGAGGCCGCTTTCTCTGCTGCTTGGGCGGTGAGCACAATGGTTTTGTCTCCTCCTGGGGCAAGAGAGAAGGGCACACTGGGGAAGGAAATGACATTGTACCCGCCATGCTGGAGAGGAGCTGCCCGGACAGGCAGGGAAGCGCCCAGGGCTGGCCGAGTCCCGCTGGAGGCTGTGCTGGCAGCAGGTCTGGGGTGTGGGCGCTGTCCCTGCTGCCCCAGCTGTCCACTGGCTGCTGCTGGAGCCACCTGGAGGCTGCAGCACATGCATCTTTAATTTTTTCAATTAACAACAATATAGAACAAATGGAGTGGAGTTTTAATTATTCATAATTCATTTAGGAATAAAATCTTTGTAAACTCAAGAAAGGAAAGGGCCATATTACTTGTTCTTAAGGTTAAAAAAAAAAAGAAAGAAAGAAAAGAAAGGAAGAAAATCTACTCGGAGGGCTGGCTTTGCCGCAGTTTCCCCATGACTGTGCAGGTGGAGACCAAAGGGAGACAGGAAACTGTCCCCTTGGTGGGCAGCAGAAGGCCTCCTCTGGCGCACCCTGGGACCCTAGGCCTACCGCTGTGTGGCTACATGAGCTGCACCTGCCTGAATCCTGAACTGGCTGGGGCCACTGGTGCAGTCATCCAGGACCGCACTCGCTGACTTGTGATGGCCTCCTCTGAGTGTGCCACGCCTGCCTGCAAAATCTGCTGCCCACCCAGATTTTATGGGAATGTCACCCAGGAACCTCATGTGCCTCTGTGTCCTATGTGTATCGCTCCTGTGCCTGCACCCCTAGAGATGAGCTGGGAGCTCTGGGTTGAGATGGGAAACTCTGGCACCCCTGGGTCCGTGTTCATAGTCTAGGTAGTCTAGGAGTCTGTGTTCAGAGAGGGGTCAGCTGGGGTGCATGCAGGAGTCGGCTGGGAAGAAAAGAGAGGATTAAATACATGTGGGGGAGAAGGGAGGGCCCTGCAGGGAGGGAACTGCAGGAACAAACCTGGAGGTCAGTGCGGAAAGGACTGGTCCCCACCTCTCCAACTCCAGCTTCCCTTTCCACACCGGAAGGCACGCCAGGGAGGGAACTCGGGCCATGCTGACAGGCACGTGGGAGCCTGGGGCAGGACAGCTTCTCCAGCACCGAGCGCGGCTCTGCGGTGGGATCTTGGTTTCGGATCCTGCTGCAGACTTCTAGCCCTTGCTCCAGCTCAGCTCAGCTCAGCATTGCCTTTTGCCTGGTCTGCCTCAGCTTCCAAGCCTTGCTTTAGCCCGTGTTCTGCATCATCTCTCTTGCTTAACTTCCTGAGTGTCCCTCATTCTACTCAGGCTGGAGTAGAGCACGCGTGCAGGTGTCTAGGCCTTGGCTGCCCTGGCTGCGCCCCTCCTTCCTGTTATTAGCACTGTGCAGACAAAGCTGGTCTCCAGCTCCAGCCCTCTTCTCTTGGGACATGAGCCATGCCATGTCCTCTGTGGAGGCAGAGGGACAGACAGGACTGTGTTAGGGTTTTCTGAGTTATCTTTGATGCAGCCCCCCTGAGGTCGGGTGGTAAAGACAGGGCCGAGCAGCAGCAAGGAAGTCAGCACTGTGCTTTCCCTTTCCATGGAGAAAGGCAGGGGAGGGGGGAGCAACCCTTGCTCACGTAGACCAGATGCAGAGTTTGTGCCTCTCAAAGCCAAGGAGATGGGCAGTAAGAGGGCTGCTCATGGGAGACGGGACACACCAGCACCACGTACCTCTCTCCACATACATGTGATGTCATAGCTGGTGCCAATGACCAGACAGAGGCAGGCAAATCCCAGGAGATTTCTGCTGCTGTGGATGACCACCATGTGAGGGGATCCCCGGCGTCTGTTCATCTGCTCCATAAATATCATTCCAGGAGAGACGATGGCAAGAAAGGCAAAGAAGAAAGGCCCAAACTCCCCCTTTCCGGAGCCATCAGCCTGTCCATTGAGGAGCTTTAAATCAGATGTGGGCCTGTGGACTGGACCTTTCAAAACCAAGTGACCAGAGGGCAGGTGGATCTGCCCAAGATGTTAAGTGATAAGGAAGCGTTCTGACAGCAGGATTGAAGGCCAGGAGCGGGACAAAAGCACTTCTGTGGCTATGTGAAGCCAATGAGAGAAGGCTGAATAGTCTGCCTGATGCTCAAATGCCCAGGTCCAGCCACCCGAGGCTCACTGTGGGAATCTCATCTGATTGGCTGGTGCTGGACCAGTTGCTAAATATCCTGACAATCACCCCTGCAGTCAGGTATAATCAGAATGACAGGAAACATCTGCAAGACAGTTAAAATAGAAATGGTCATAAGTGTCATCAAACAATCATAATTCTAGGAACAGGCAGTAATTAGGGGCAGACGAGCTCCAGACCTTGGTAGACACAGGAAGGAACACAGAAATGGCTAGACTGGAAGAGTGCTGAGCTCAGAGGACAAACTCAGGGGCCAGGACAGGCACTGAGGACCAAGCCATGGGGCAGAGGCCGGTGCATGGGGCCTTGGCCATGAGGAGTAGCAGAGACGAAGCCTCTGACCCTGATGTGTTCAGGCTCAGATGTAGAAATCAAGCTTCCCTGCCACTCCCTTTTCAGCCTGATGCTTTTGGGAGAAGGTATTTCAGGGGATGAAGCTGTGTATGCTTGGAATAACACAGGAAACCTAGGGCTTTAAGATCTGCCTGTCCCCAGCTCCCAGCACATTCTGAAAACTCGCATGTTTGCTCAGACAGATGTGGACTGGAGTCATGCAGTCTCCATTCCTGGTGTACCAGGCACATGTGCAAGGTGTGTCAGGGCAGGAGGTCCCCAGCAGAGGTGGGAGGATTTCTGTGAGGTGATATCTGTGTCTCATCTATGTCTCCTCAGCGTGTGCACAGGTGGCTGGCAAGTGGGAGATGGAGGACTCTGAGACAGAAAGCCACCCTGTGGAAGTGGCTCCTCCAACAAGGCTACATCCTGGCATGATTAGTGCAGCCAAGGACAATGTCTTGGACCCAACTCAGTTTCTCAGGGATATTTCTGCATTACTCTTATGTGATTAGCTGGGGTTTTAGTATTTTGATGTGGAGAAAATTCTCTGTCCCTGTTTCTGTGTTTGCTCATCAGTCCTAATTTTTGTCCTTCTATTACCAAGGATCTTTGTGTTCCTGGAGTCCCCTCTGCATGCAGATGTGATCTGTCCTCTTTGGTATTAAATTTCTTGGCAAGTCAGTACAATATGGAAACGAAATGCTTCACATCTGAACTGTATTTTCTGGACAAGTGCATTCCCAGAGTCTTAGCTACAGTGTGTTCCTTTTTGATGGGCATGGTGATCATAGAAACTTTTTGAAGACTTTTTGAACATCCTGAACTAGCATGACACACTGGTATGGCTGATGTCTAGTTGATGTTTAGCTGTCCTCCAAGGCCACTTAGGAGTGGGGATTTTCAGAGGTGGCTGCATCTAAAGTGTGATGCTGTGATTAAGTGTGTGATGCTGGTGACTACTGAATTGGTTCTTTGATTGGTTTGTTATAGTTCTGGGTGTGGATAATGAAGAAGCCCATGCTGGATGTAAGTGCTCCCCACTCTAAGGGGGTGTAGCTTGGAGAGAATGTTGTTGCTGCTTCACTGCCTTCTGCTCACCATGAACTGTTTCTTCACTGTCACATCAGTCCGCCTCAGAGCCAGCCAGATAGGAGCTGAAACCTCTACCAACTTGAACTACAATAAAGAAAAGTTAAGTTTCTTCCTTAACTTTCAGTGTTGGGTATTTTGTCTCAGCAAAGAGAAAAGTCACTAAGAAACACACTCAGCATCTTTTGTCTCACCCATACTGGCTCAGTATGTTTACACTGTGCTCCTTAAACCCAGAGTCATACTAGAGAACCGGAGAATACTTGTCCAGGACAAGTTCTGATGCTGGGAAGCCCATGGAAGTTGGCCCCGAGGTTGAGGCTTCCATTGAGAGTGTGCTCAGGTGTTTATGGTCCATCCAGAAAGAAGAAAGTTTTTGTTCAGGGCTGAGATCAGGAAAGTCTACCACTGTTACCTGTGGGCCAGGCCTGAGCACTGTGGCATGACTGAGTGGTGCATCTTTGGTGACAGAACTTTGCACTATAGAACCTGAAGCACCTGTGTTACCTGACCTGGGTCTTTGGGATCCCTGTGTCACCTGTATCTGGCATAGAGTGGTTTAAGAGAAGCAAGGGAGAAACTTGGTAACGCCTAGGTGCTGTGCTTTTCATCTGAATTCTCATCATCTCAATCTTTTTCTCTTCCTGGTTTCCAAGATGCTCTTCTGAGAGGAACTTCAGATTATGCAGTGTTATTTATTACATCGATCACCCATAACATCCCCCAAAGGCTCAATGCAGAGGGAAGTGACTGGTGCTAGTGGCCCAATTAGGTTGATTATTTTCTGGCTCCTGATGTGATATTTCTGCGATAACCACTGTGGCACAAGGAAAAAGCTTAGATGGGGAAGCTGGAGCCCAAACCTGCGGACCTATTCAATCCCTGTCTCAACACGTAACCTCAGGTGAGAGTTTCCACCTTTCAATGTTGATCTCCCAATTCTAAGAAACAAAGAACGGTGAATGAGTCTTGAGACAATGCACTAACTGCTTTGCGGAGATTAACTCACTGAGACCTCCCAACAAACTCAGGAGCTAGATATTACATAATTTTAGAGTGGGCTTAGAGAGATTAATTGACATAGCTGAGTTTTACAGCTGGGAAGTGATAGGCTGTATGTGAGTGGAGAGCCAGTACCAGAAGCCCTACCTTCACCTGCCTCTTCAGCTATGCTTTGGGAGCCCACAAACCAGCAGGAGAGACAGTGCTGGCTTCCAATCCTGACACTACCCAACACCTTGGATTCTTTGCTGCGGACACACAAACACTGCTAGGGCCCATGTCATCCTTGGTCTGATAAGTAAATGCCTTTATAACTGGCTGTCTGAATTCAGAATCCACTAAGGTTGGCCTTATATTTGCGTTTACATTCCTGGAATAAATGTGATATTTGTATGCACTGATACATTTTTCTTACCTTGGGAGACTGAGTTCCCCTCATCACACTTCATACTTGCCCTTTGCTTTCTGTACCCCAGAACCAATGCCTTCTGAACTCAGTATGCACATGGATCTGTAGAAGGGTGGCTTCTTTTACAGCAAGCGAGTCCTGGTACTCGTGGACCCTGGTCGCTAGGTCTGGCACCCATGGCTTCTGGGTGAGTGGGCAGGTGCTCTGCCCCTGGTTCTTGGAGGCTGTGTGGGGGGACCGAGGACTGCCAGGTGCACTCTAATGATTGTTTTCATGGAAGAATTTTGGACTCCATGCTGCACAATTTTCATCCTTTTTGCAAAATGGATGATAATTTGGGTCTGTCTTGACTGCGGGTTTTGCAATGCTAATATTGGTGGGAGGAGGGTTTTGCTGAAGTTATCTTAAAATATGAGAATTGCAGTCCAAAATATGTGAATTTTTAATTGCGATCTTGGCAGCCCTGGGTAGGTTTCGTGTGCAGCATCTGTTCCTTTCTCCCTGTCTCTGCAGTCTGGGCCTTGCATCCCTTTCCCTTTCAAGCCTTTTCCTGGGCCACGGCTGCCCCTTTTTGTCCCAGTCCCCTCCCCATGCAGAGCTCCCCCAGCAACCCGCACCCCAGGGCAGGATCACAGCTGTGCCTCACCAGTGTTCCCTTCACAAAGGCTG
>PVIR01044058.1:0-11425 GCA_004026965.1 Petromus typicus
TTTTTACTAATGTTATATTGTCTTGAATATATTTGAAGACTAGATTATATATAATCTTTATATACAATATATAGACTTACATGGATAGATTTCATATATATGATCGTTTACTTTAGCTTTTATTAATTATTCCTCATGTTTTGTGATTATGAGTTGGCCCTGCAAGTATATGAATGAGGGATGAGAATGATTTGAGGTAGCGTGGGTAAGGAGCCAGCTGTTGGGACAGTGGTCTCCCGGTTGTCAGAATGAATAGGGATTTGTGTGCGACATCCAATATTTCACCAATTTCTCAGATAATTCCTTTAGTTTTTTTGTTTGGTTTTAAGATAAAGGCCTTACATTGTTTGCTTTGAGAGAAGATTTTACAAGCATAGGTAGGTATAGGATGGAGAGATGAGATGGACATCTGATTCTTACACAGACTTTCCAGTAACACCCTTGTTTGCAAACCACAGTGTGTTCTTAGCCTTCACTATTCAGATTATGTCTGAGGACAGTCTTCCAGATTTCTGTTAGGAAGAGTGGTCACTTTTTCTGCTGTAGCTCCTTATGTCAGTATTTTCAGGTGAAGCTCCCAACTTCAGTTTTCTGTCAGCATTCTAGATTCCAGGAATTTGTTGAATTCTGTTTTCTGTTGATGGTACCTTTTTCATTCTCCTTCTTATTGTGAATCCATTTTATTTTATTATTTTATTTTCATTTTGGTGGTTTTAAAAAAATAACATGAGGCATATCTGCTAAATTTTCAGGCATGCCTGTCTTCCTTGAACCTAGGTGAGCTTGTCCTTCCTGGAGAAAAATACGTATTCTCGTTTTCAAAGAGAATCGGGTATGGAGCTGTAGCAACACTTGAGTGCCTCGTCTAGCATGTGCCAGGAGGATTGGTAATGCTATTACTGTCTGAAGCCCTAGGTAGAAATACTTGGCAAATAAAATATAGATTTGGACTGTTCTCATTTCACTCCCTATCCCTGTTGTTATTCTTTTAAAGCCTCTTTTAACAATTGAGGGGAGAGCAGGAATATAGCAGGAAAAGCCTCTATTTTATGACTTGGTAATGTATTTTTGCCAAAATTAATTTCCAAAATTGGAATAAAGAGAAGCAGGAGAAAGGAGAATCTGACTTGATTAGAAGAAGAACACAAACTGGAGGGGTTAGAGGAGCGAACTGAGGGGCACATTCAGAATTGACCTGCCCCTCGTAAGCACGTGGTACTTTACTAGATAGGTCAAAAGTTTCTTATAAATGTCCATCATTCATTCATTTGTTCATTAATTAATCCAATCGATGTGATGCTTTCCTGCGTAGAATATTTTCTCTGTTTTGTCTAACAAGTGATGTAGAGGACAGTACAATCCAAATACATCAAATTCCTTCCTCACAGATGTCCTTTGTAATTTAAAAGATATCATCAATCTGTGTTCTTGGATCAGGTAGTCAGAATATGGATTATGAAATGTATCAAATATGGGTGATCTTTGAGAAAAACCAGGCAGAAGGAGGAGCAGGGAACATAAGTTCACATTAAGAGCAGAGAAGCAGTAGTGTTTCTACCTTGAACCATTTCCACATTTCCTTCTGCATAAAAAATATGCAGGATCTCTTGACATTTTTCTTTCCTTGTTAAATTTGGAATTTTTACCTTTTTCCTTAATGACTTTACAGCTTCTCTTTGGCATATCTGAATTGCCAGCGTCACCATTCTTGTCTGTTGAAACCATCATTAAGCAGAATAAGGGTTTCCTGAACACAAACACCCATATTCCGAGTTGATCTGATTATCAAGATGTCTTGTAAGAGGGAAGGTAGTGTGTTCATAATGGATACACAAGCTGAAGGTACAATTTGTGTCACGAGAAGGATGGAATGGGATGGCTGAAGAATTTATCATACTACTCAGAATGCTGTACAATTCAAAACTTACACTTTGGGGGCCAGGGATTTAGCTCACTGGTTCCGGCGTCTGCTGGCAAGTGCAAGGTCCTGAGTTCAGTCCCTGGTACCACATATCAATGCCGAGTGTGGTGGCTCACTCCTGTAATCCCAGCACTTGGGAGGCAGAGGCAGGAGGATGGCTGTAAATTCAGGGCCAGCCTGAACTACAAAGTGAGACCCTGTCTCAAGAAAACAAAAACAAAAACAAAAAAACCTTACATTTTGGTCCTTTTTCAATTTTCTTATTTAATATTTTCTGACCACCATTGGCTTCAGATAATTCAAACTCTAGGATGCAAAACTGTAGATAAGAAGTTCAGCTGTTTTTACTTGCTGTTAGTCTGTTTTCTGTTAACCTGTGATAGGCTAATCTATAGAGAATAAAGATTTATTCAGTTTGACGTTGAAAGTCTAAGATCCACTAGTGGGTGGAGATGGTGGGTTAAGCACTTGGATTAGCCCCTGGTGAAGGTCCAAGGGCAAATGAAATCATTTGCAAGAGCAAGAGATCACATCGCAAACACAGGAGGCTGATAGGCATTGCGTTCCACAAGTCTTTGCAAAGCACATGACTAATTGCCCTAAAGAACTACCACTAGGCCCTACCTCTTAACAGTTCCTTAGTGTTTCCCAGTACTGCCACCTTGAGACTGAGCTCTTAGCACAAAAACCCTTAGGGCGAAAAACTGCATCTAAGCCATAGCAGATGCTTATGGAATTTCAGACTTGAGAGGGATGAAGATTTTCTGGAAGTGTTTCCTTAAGTACTCTAATCATTTGTACTTATAAAGAAGCAGCTCTGGGATCAATTAAGTCAAGAAATCACTCAGTTAAACACAGTTAATCAGGAGTTTTATTCTGGTGGCAGTGAGATAGGGGAGGCATTTCTGAAACTAATATGCTAATTTAAACGGACCGTGAAGAAAAAATCGTAACATTTCACTTGATCACAGAGTGTTGTTTTCATGACATCATTTTTAGATCTTCTGTTACTCAGAATTCATATTGCTAGAAAAGAAAACCTAGATACATTGATAATCCTCTTTTTAAAAATTCCAGTACTACAGTGGGAACAGAGTTAAAAGATGAACAGAAGAGCATTTAATGGTTCATTCAAAGTTACATACAGGCTGTTCACTGAAATAACTGGCTCTGAACCCAGATCTTCAGTCATGTTGTATTTCCTTCTATTTTACCCTAAAGTTCAGAAAAATCTTTCTAAGTTCTACAGTATCTAAATTAGACTTGTAAAATGCACACAAGGGAGTTTCAAGGTGTAAATAAAATTAATTTAATTATTTAGTATTTTGAATCAGCGTATTGACTTTAATGAACAAAATACAGTTGAAAGAGCCAATAAGCATTTGAAATTAAAGTTGTAATTCTGCAGTAGGGGTTTTATTTTTTTAAACAATCAACCTTCTTTCAAATTTAAAAAATCAATTTTCTTTCCCATCATATAAAATTCAAAAATTACAGTAAAGTGTATATGGAAGTCTTCCCTACATTCTCAGAATAAGACTTTAGAAAACTGCTGTATGATTTAATAATGTCTCATTCCAGACCCTGTTTCTTTGCAAGTAGACATGAATCTTTTTAAAGAAATTGTGGTAAACACCTTGTTTTTTAATCTTAATTTCTTTTACCTAGCAGTGTTATATGTTTGTTTTTTCACATCAATGCATGTAGACCTAAAAAAAACACTTAATGACTAAATATTGCTATATGACTAATTTATATGACCAGTGAGATTAAATGGACATTGTTTACCAAACCATGCGGTGGTATCTCTTTGTGAAACTTTGAATTTGTCTATAATAGAATTGTGGAAGTGAAATTTTTGGATCAAAGAATATGCATATTTAAATTAGAAAAAAATCTAAGCCTCATCAAATTGCTTTTGAAATATAGTACTAATATGTTTTCCCTCTGCCATCATTACAATTGAAAGACTAAAATGATATGAGTTTCACTGAATTTAAAAAAGACTATACTTTTGTAATGAGTAACAAAATATCTTGCTTTGTTAATCCTAAAATTGTACAGATAATTTATAAAGAATTGACAATCATGATCTCTTTCTTCATCCTCTTCTACTCTTTACAGAGCAAACTATTCATGGAAGGATTTAGAAGCCTGAAAGAAGGAGAACCAGTGGAATTCACATTTAAAAAATCTTCCAAGGGCCTTGAATCAATACGGGTAACAGGACCTGGTGGGAGCCCCTGTTTAGGAAGTGAAAGAAGACCCAAAGGGAAGACACTACAAAAAAGAAAACCAAAGGGAGATAGGTAATAATAACTTTATTTGGATGGATCCCTCTCTTTCTCTCTCTCTCTCTCTCTCCCTCTCTCCCTCTCTCCCTCCCTCTTAGTCTCCCCCCACCTTCCTTGTCTATCAAACCTAGGGGTGCTTTGCCACTGAGCTAAATCCCTATTCCTTTTTATTTTTTATTTTGAGACAAGCTCTCAGTTTACCCAGGTCAGCTTCAAATTGACAGTCCTCCTATCTCAGTCCCCAAAGTAAGTTGGATTACAGTTGTACAACACTGCACTTGGCTAGTATAGGAGTGTATTGTATTTGGAAAAAATTCTGAAAATGTCTTACTATAAATTTCCACTGTATGAACATACCAAAACTTAATGTAAATGAATAATGCTGTGTTGATGGGTATATAAACTACTTTCAGTATTTTTAATTTAAGAGTAACACAGTTGTGTGATTTCTTATATTTACATTTCTGAAAGGTTGTCTTACTGCATTCTGAGGATTAATACTTTGTAATGAATATATTGGATTAAAAAAATAGGCACTCTAAAATTTTGATGCCTGTTTGCAAACTGCTGTCCAAAACAACTAGGGCCAAAATACAATCCTTCCAAAATTGAGACAGCTCACTGAATGTTGTTATTTGGTGAATCTTTTCTTATTATGTAACTTGAGACAAAGCTTATTGTTTTTCTTTGTATCTTTTGACTACATTAGAGGTTGAATATATTTTTACGTGTTAGTTCCATTTTCCTTTATTGTCGATCTGTATATTTAAGATAGGAACCTTTTGTCTCAAAAAGAAAATTTTTTTCAACTTGTGAAATATTTTAGTTTTAATGATAGTGGCTTTAAAAATAGTTCTGAATTTTTATAGAAACAAATCTGTGATTTTTTTGCTTAATGCTATGTGACTTTGTTATCTGGCTTTTCAAATTATGAAGTTAAAAGTACACTACAAGAGGCCAGGGGTATAGCTCAGTGGTAGAGCAGGTACTTTTCCTTAGCTGTGTGAGATGATAGCTAGGTTCAGCCCAAATACATAGATTAGAAAAGTTTGTTAATTTAGCTTTTAAGATCTCTTCCCAGTGTAAAGGAATTTTTTAAAAGAGAGGATTATAAATATCTAGTTTTTCTTTTCAAAATGCTAGCTTGCCATCACCACAGCATTTTTATTGCTTTTTATTTTTTCTACTGATGTGAAAAGGCATCCAGCAAGAAAATGAACTGTTTCCATCTGTATTTTTAGGAGTTCATTTTGTACAAAAGAAAGTCTGTGAACATGTATGAAAGTTTAATGATGTACTTACCTGTTAAGGGTTTTCTACTCCAAGAAAGAGATCTCGATTTTGGAGAAAATAAGAAGTTTTTGGAAACTTAGGTTTAAAAGTAATACTTAATTTACTCCACTTTGAGGTGTCATCTCAACAGCTGTGATTATAACGTAATTTGAAGAGGTAACTTTGAAAACTGAGAAATCACTAAGGCATTTTCAGTGCTCTGGGAAAAGACATGCTGGTGGTGTGGACTGGGGTGATAGCTGTAGAAGTGGTGAGCGAAAATTCCAATATGTTTTGAAGGTGCAGACGGCAGGATTTACTGATGGATCAGAAGTGGACTGTGAGAGAAGAAGAGTCCAGGATGACTCCAAGGTTTGTTTGCCCTGGGTGACAGGAAAGGTGGAGGGACTGCTTACCACGATGGGGAGCCTGCAGAAGGATGCGGAATGGTTTTGGACATATCTCCTTAGAGACACACAAAGAATGTCTAAGTAGAATTGTTGGTTAGGTAGATGGATGCATGACATGGAGGGTGAGAGATCAATATGAAAATCTGGCAGTATTCCGAGTAAAGATGCCATTTGTGGCCACAAACTGAATGTGATCACCATCAGAGCAAGTATAAATAGCTCAGAAAAGATGAACGAACTCTAGTGCATTCTGACTTTAAAGAAGAGAAATGAAACCCCTAAGAAGGAGGGAAATAAAAGTAAAATCAAGAGAGGATTTTGTTTTGGAAGACAAGAAAAGAATTTCAGAGAACAGTATCTCCGTGCTCAGTGATCTTGATGGAAAAATGATAAAGTGTGATGATCACTGAAACTGGGACCACTTTGCAATGTAGGAGTCACTGGTAATGTGGACAGAAATGGGCTTGGTGGACTGAGAGAGTGAAAGCCTTACATGAGTTGTGTTGTACAGAGAAGGAAAGGAGAGAAATTAGAGTAGCAAGTGAAGACAGTTTGTTTTCCTATTAACGGGAATGAAAAATGAACTGGTAGCTAAGAAGTTACACCACGTTTACTTGTTTTCAGGGAGTATTCTAATTAAGCATGCAGGAGTGGAGGCTGATTGCTGGAGTGAGCGAAAGCATTGAGATTCAGAGCACATCTGGAGGAGCTGGTTGTGAATATAGATGGTTGATTCTTTACAACTTAAGGCAAGGCACAAAATGCAGGCACAGGTGCAGGTGGGGAAGTAGACATGAAGGCAGGAAAAAGTGAGGCATCTCACCATTTTATCCTGTTCCTTCAGTGGAGTTTGAAGCAGTGTCAATCACTGAAAGCAGTAGAAAAAGTTTACAGATTTAGTAGGAGAGAAGGTATGAAATAGGAAAATGGAAGGCTGAACATATGGAAATAAGGAAAATTTCTAGCCTATACCAATAACCCATTTAGAGTTAATGGGCATGAATATAAGACATAAGACAGTATGATTGTGCATTTTCTTTATCCATTGTTGACTTCATGGTTATAGCTGTGAAATAGACACAAATATGGATTTATCTATAGTTAATATTCCTTATTTGAGAATGGCCAAAGAGAGAAGCAGAGACACTGTAGACACAAGGAGCACTTAATTGTAATATGGGTGATGGGCTGTCAGTGGGTCTGGTGAAGATTCTGAACAGGTGCCGGGCTAATGTATAGATTTCAGTGAGTTCAGAGAATTGTAGTAACTGTGATACAGGAAGGAATGATTGGGCAAGCCAAAAGTTTGTGGTCAGAGGTGAATGACTGCTCAATTGAATGTCTACATCAAACTTTGACACATTTGATATGTAATCCTAACTTTCTATGAAGTGTGGGATGCCCATAATCTGTCACTAAGATTAGCAATTCCAGTTTTTCATGTGCCACTTTTTATAAGAGATGTCAACAGAGCCTGCTTAAAATTCAAATAAGCATGGAAACTATTAATTAAAAACTGAAACAATAAGGAAACAAGATTTGACCATGTGGTACCACGAAATGGGTCATTGTCAACTGATAGCTGAATGATTACCAAGGTAATGATTTGATCCCTGTTTAAAAGGCTTCAAAGATTTTATAAGGTTTCTACTCTCTTACATGGAAAATTAACCATATTTACTTCCTGAAATGATTTTAGCAATGAGAATAAAACTATGCTTTATTTTCAAGTTTATATTTATTAGCATAATTATATAAAGTAGCCTAAAAATCTTATAAAATATTAGAAATTCTCTAATTATTTCCACTTGCCTTTTTTTCCCTGACTGTGTGTTTTATTGTATTTCATAGAATCAACTCATGGAATAATTGACTATGCTGTTTTTTTCTAATATTGTCTGTGATTATTATTTCCTTCATTTTACTTTTACTTTCTATTGTAACATTGTTCAAAAATAGACAAGTAGGAAAATATGGTTTTTATTTTTTTTTGTATGTGCAGATTGGATCTAGGCCCTTCCCCCTGAACTACATCTCTAGCCATTTTATTATTTTTTTTTATCAATTTTGATAAAGGATCTCACTAAGTTGCCTTGGTAGGACTCAGGCTTGTGATTCTCCACTAGAGTGGTAAAATTACAGGCAAGAGCCACAATTTCCAGCAATTATAAACATTTTTGTAGAATGATTTTAAAGTATATTACAGATGCCATAGCATTTTACCACCTCTAATTCTTACCATTGTAAATGTATTGACTTTTCTATTAGCATCTAATATTCAGATCAAAAAATTTTCCAGTTGCTAGCAGCTTCTCTTTTGTGACATTTTTTTCAAACCATAGCCCAGTTGAAGAAGATGCCTTTCAGTTAATCGTTTGTCTTATAATCTAGAACAGTACCTCCCTGCAGAGCCCATCCTTTTGGGAATTACTTCCATAGCATTAACTGGTGGAAGAGACGAGGCCAGTCTTGAATGATGGATAAACTGGACTCATTCTCATGTCTCTGAAGTTGTCTCTCTTACTTGTAATTGAATATAAATTGAAAAATACTGTGCTAAAATTTTTGAACTTAATATATTTTCTACCTTTAAATTTATAGAGGATATAAGGGTTAAAGAACAAGTTGAAAAAATACCAAGATGAATCCAGATCATGATATGTGTTTGTCAGATACTTCCATATAATTAGCTTAAGGTTATTCATTATTATCAAGAATATCATGAGGTGATTCTGTGTTCTCATTGTACCCTATCAGATAGCATACAATTTTGATTTTTTTTTTCACTACTGATGCTTTAAACCCGTGGCTGAGATGGTACAGCCAGCCCTCTCAACTTTAAAATTAACTTTTTAAAAATTTTCAAATTAGTAACAGTTTTGCAGAGAAATGCTTTAATGCTGTGCAAATATCCTAGTCTTCATCAACTTTTAAGTTTTTCTTTTTCATTTTTTTATTTTATGAAAAGGTAAAAAAAATTGCCACCAAATAATAAAATAGCAATAATTATTATACTGTGTATCATTGTCTTCAAATTACTCCATACAAAATATAACCAACCAAATAAAACAATTTTTTTAGCAAAGTAGGATATACTATTAGTTTAAATGAAACAAATTAAGCATATTTTGCAATATTTATTTATTTACTTTTATTTTTACTTTTTCAGTACCTGGGATTGAACTCAGGCCATTGTACTTCCAAGGAAGGTGCGATACCTCTTGAGTGAAATCCCCATCCCCTTATTGCACTATGTTTAAACCCATAAAATATGTAATTTGGAGGGGTATTTGAACTCCCTGCTTCCTCTTTATCTTCTATTTTGCTCTGTGTGTGTGTGTATGTTTTCTCATATAAGATGAACCATACAATAGCTTGTGTCTCACTTTGTCATTTAACATTATATGTCCAAATTGTATTCATTTACCTTTGAACACCTCAAGTTTATTTTTTATGGCAATCTAGTACTCCATTCTGAATAAATACTACATTTTCCTAATTCTTTCAGCTGTTGATGGACATACATGCTGTTTCCAAGATCTTGATATTATAAATTATGCTGCTATAAACATAAGTTTGAGTGTATCTATGTAATATGATTTCAGATCTTTTAGGAAGATACTTAAGAGGAGGATACCTGGGTCAAATGGAAATTTCTATTTTTAGTTTTCCAAAGAGACCAGAGTACTTTATGTTCCAACCAACAATATAGTAGAGTTCTTTTTCCCCACATCTTCACCAGCATTTGTTGTTTTTGATGATGGCTATACTTTCTGGGTTAAGATGATATCTCAGTATAGTTTTAATTTGCATTCTCTAATGGCCAGTGATGATGAACATTTTTCATATGCTTATCAGCTTTTTATACTTCTTCTGAGAAGTGTCTATTTTAGCTACTCATGTTTTTATTTCAGTCTGTAATTTGGGAAGGGGCTATTTTTTTTACTTCTTCATATATTCTTGATGTTAATGCTCTGTAGCAAAAGTTTTTTTCCCATTCTGTAGAATGTCTCTTTACTCTGATGTTTCCTTTGTTGTGCAGAAACCTTTTAATTTCATATGATCGCATTTGTTGATTCTCAGTATTATGTCTTGTGTCATTGGAGTTCTGTTCGGAAAGTTCTTGATTATCTGACTTGACTCTTTCAAGTTAGCTGTGTGTCCTTTGACAGGCTCTTAGAGTTTTTTGAATATTTACTTACTGGGGTTAGGCACTTTTGTGCTTACATCCTACCCAATGTGGTTGTACCTTGCTATTGGATAGGTTAAAAACCTGCCAAATTTGGTGCTTGATAGATTTTGATAAAATATTTTTTCCTAGTACTTGTCATTTGTTTAGTACTCAAAGCATAGACTTGAACTTACTCAGTGTTGATGGCCTTGTAACTCTCTACTTTTTCCAGTCAAAACAATTTGTTTGGTAGTCATCATATTTGGTACCTATTATATCTCCTGGAACTAATTACAATGAGTACTAAGGTACCAGTATAATTAATAACAATTAAATTGACTTGGTTTGCTGAAGTACTAGTAAGCTAGACTTATTGCTAGTTTTTGTTATATTTCTGTGTAGTTTGTTTGCTTGGAATGTTGTTGTTTTGTATTTTTATTTTTGTTTTACAGACAGGGTCTGGCTTTGTAGTTCAGGCTGACCCTCAGCTCAGTATGTAGCCCAGGAGACCCCTAAACTCACAGCAATCCTCCTGCCTCTGCCTCCTGTGTGCTGGGATTGCAGGCGTGAGCCACCATGCCCAGCATTGTTTTATGTGGTTACTGAGATTGAACTCAAGACCTTGTGCTTACAAGACAGGTGCCAGAATCACTGAGCTAAATCCTTGGCCCTGTAATGTTGTTGCTGTTGTTGTTTTTTAATTTGATAAACTTTTTCTGTTGATGTAGTTTTATGAATTTTGACACATGTATATGTTTTTGTAATCTTGACCGTAATCCATTTCCAGAATAAAAAACCAAGGAAATACTGTCTTACCTATCTTTTATTGTTTCTCTCCTCCCAGTTTATAACTTTTGGTAACCACTAACTTGTTCTTTCTCAGTATAATTTTCTCTTTTTGTGCATGGCATGTAAGAAGTATCATACAATGTCTGACCTTTTAAAATTGGATTTTTCATTCAGCATAATGCATTTAAAATTTGTCCATACTTTGGAATATTTCCACAGAGCATTCTTTTTATTGCTAAGTATTGTTCCCTTTGAGTACAAAACAAACTACAAAGATTTGTGTAGAAATTTGTTTTTGTATAAACATTTATTTTTATATTTGAAGTGGAATTACTGGATAGTATGGTCACGAGTATATATTTAACTTCATAAGAAATTGCTAAATTGTGTTCCATGGTGATTGTACTGTTTTCCATGTCAACCAGCAGTATGTTCCAATTGCTATGCATCTTTGGGAGACAGTCTTTGGTACTATTACTGTTTTAAAATTTTAACCATTCTAATGATGTCAGTACTGAGCTTGTGTTTTAATGTATTTTTGTACCATCTGTGATTTTTGTATTTTTGC
>PVIR01044059.1:0-11417 GCA_004026965.1 Petromus typicus
TTGTCAGTGCAGCACCAAGTATGCAGTGATGACTGTCCCCAGCCCAAGCAGTCGCTACCCCTCCCTTTAGTGTGCAGGCAGAAACGCAGAGCCAAAGGCCAGCCTGGCCCTATTTCCCCCTCTCCTCTCTGTGGCTCACTCGGGCTGCTGCCTTCTCTAGATGCTTGGTGGTGGACTGGGAGGGCCTCAGGGGACATCTGGGTACAGTCACAGAGGCGCGTGTGTCACGTGGGTGTGCCAGGAGCCAGCTGCGTGTTGGCGGTCAGTGGGAGCCTGAGTTACCTGCAGTGCAGAGCTAGCATCCATCAGGGCCCACACACCCGATCCTGCCTTCCCCTTCCAGCTTTCTCTGGCCACTGGCAGTGGCTGGCTGCTCTTTGCTGTGAACAAACCTCCCCCACGAGGCTCCTGAGAGTAAAGAGGGTGAGGACCTCCAGTAAGGGACAAATAGTGCAGGCTCAGTTTCTGTCCTGGGGGAGAGAGAGACACTGAGTGTGGGTCAAAAATAGATCTTTATAATTTTATAAACTCATGTAAGAGAAAGGTCAAGGTTCCTGGAGAGGACAAAGGTTGTGCCTTTTATATTGCCGGTTCTGAAAGCCCTCTCTGGGGACATGAAATTTCTGCTGCCGTCCTGGGGATGGCACACAGGAAGGGGAGAGTGAGGGAAGCTTTCAGATGTGCCCGTGTAGAGGAGACCCACAGGCAAAGGCCCCATGATGGGAAAGGATGTCCGAGAACCTAGAAAGGGTCGTGGGGTTGCACGGCAGGCCCATGGGGAAGATGGAGGGCAGGAAGGCTAGGGAGGCGGGCAGAGGCTCGGCAGGCTTCATGAGGAGGGCTGCAGAGTGGACCGGTCTAGTGGGATACAGTAGCTGGGTTTGATCCCATCAGGGGGTGACGTGATCCCGGAGTGATGAGTAAAGGGAAAGAGCAGGGAACAGGAGTTAGCAGGACACTGGGTGCTGCTGCAGGGCCATCGAGGGAGGCCATGGGGCTGCACTGAGGTGGGAATAGCAGAGCTGATGGGCAGGGAGGACGGAGGGCAGAGGTGAGGGAAGGAGGGAATGGTGGTGCGTTCCACTCAGGGCTGACCTGCCCTTGTTCTTCATGATGCATGTGTACGGGGAGGAGGCGGAATGGAGACTCGTCTTAGATGCATTGAGATGTCACAGTCTCATAGTTAGCTTTTCTCTACTAAATTGTTCTTATGAACAGCCACACTGGAGTCTTACAGTTTGCAGATGTTATGAGTCCCTACTCCCTTCTCTGTTCTTTGGAGCCTAACTTCTAGAAGATGGCCCTTCTCATGCTCTCCATTCTCAGTCGCCTTCATCCACTCGGGCGTCTGTCCTCAGCACTCAGAGTATCCTACTAGAAATTCTCTTGTCAAGCTGGGTGTGGTGGCTCACGTGTGTAATCCCAGCTCTTGGGAGGCTGAAGCAAGAGGATCGCTCAGAGTTCAAGGCCACCCTGGACTATAGAGTGAGTTCAAAGCCAGCCTGAACCACATAGTGAGACTCGGTCAAGGTTGCCACTGGCTGCCATATTGCCAATCTCAATGGTTCCTTTTCGTCCCCATCCCACCTCACTGGAGGGTCCTCTGACCCTATGCTGGCCCCTTCTCCACCTGACTCCCCACTTGGGTGGTCCCAGGCCCCTCCTCCTCTTAGTAAGCTCTCTTGGATTGGCTTCACCTGGGCCAGTGGTTCTAATTGCCACCTGCATGCTTATTAGTCTCCTTAGACACCACTTGTTTTTCTTCTTGGTTGGTCTATGCTATTAGTAAAAGGCCATTTCCAGTCTAGGGCTATAGCTCAGTGGTAGAGCACTTGCCTAGCATTGACAAAACTCTTGATTCCATCCCCAGTACTTAAAAAAAATTAAAAGACAACGTCGGGTCATGGTGCTTCCAAGTGTTGAGGACTTGTATAATCATTAGCTTCATGCACTGGATTAAACCTGACCGGTACACTTCTGAGTTCTGAGTGGATGTGAGCCTCTGGGATGCTTTGATCTGAACAGCACTGCTGGGTGACACTCACAAGAATGTATATCATGCTGCCATCTCTCGAAAGGAAGTCAGGTTGCACAACCTTTGTTTTACCTGCTTTTTAACAGCGTGACTTGCTTGAATATATAGAAGATAGTGTCTGGTTTGATAAATTCTGCAGATGAAATGTTCCCCAAACCAGAGCCTCTATCTTCTTGAAATGGAAACATATGCACATATATTTGGTATAATTTGTACCGGCGTAGTGAGCCTGAAGCATAAACATACACATATGCAGAGACAGCGTCACCGGTTCTCAGCAGCTCGGGAGGCCGGGCACTCTGTGACAGGCCCCCACACAGGCCTGTTTTCCCTCTGCTTCTCCCCTCCTGGTGGCAGTGCCGTGGTTGGGAACTCATCCTCTCTCCCCACAGCTGTTAACGCAGGAGCTCGCCTGCTTCCGAAACATCTTCCAGGACACTCCGTTCAGACTGTCACTTTGAGCCCCTCGGCCTCGGCTTACATTTCTCCAAGGTCTCTCAGATTCCTCTCATGAAAGCCAAGTTCATCAGCAGAGCCAGCGGGGCCCTGTTGGGGCTCAGCTTCTCCTGCCCCTTTCCCACGGTGGCTGCCTCCTGGCAGTGTCTACATTTCCCACTTGCTCTTCTTTATTCCTGTCACCCAATCCAAACTCACAAGTCTCTGTCTGCTCCTCCTCCACCTTTGCTGTGCCTTGGGCCTGGCTTCTGCTTCCCCTTGGACCTGTCTCCCCCGCTCAGAACATGCCCCGGCCCGTCTCCTGCATGTGGCTCTCAGCACTGGCAGGATAGTGTGATTCTTCTCATCTCTGCATCCCTGGTGGACATAGGAGAGCAATCAAGTCTTCATGAGGTGAACGAGTGAAAGAGCAATCAAACAAAGGAAGAGAACCTGTGCCTGTGGTCAGCTGCACAAGGACCCCAGGGACCCCAGGGACCCGCACCTTCTGAATCCTGCCCCGTGGGCAGGATCGACCAATCGGCTTTGCTGAGATCATCTGGAACTGGCCCCGGGCCTGTCCACGGCCATCAGGGAAGTGGCCCTGATGGTCCCAGATGGGGGAGCAAGTGGCACGGAAGACACTGCTTGTTTCCTTCAGTAGCATGAGCCAGTGAGACGGGATCCAGGTACACTGGCCTGATCAGTCCTGCGGCCTGTGGCCCATCTGCATCTGTCTCAGGAGGTGCTGGAGATCTGTCTGGGAATCATAAGTCAGTGCAGGCTGTGCTCAGAACTCCCTCTTCCCTGTGACTTTCTGCTGCTGTGGCGGCAAATATCTCATAGGGGCCGGGGAAACAGAAGCACATCTGCTCCTACATCTGCACAAACAGGTACGATCTTGCATCAAATTGCTCATAACACTGATCTGTGCATGGAATTAGCTTGTGTTGCAGGGAAATGAAGCATCCTCTGCCACTGATCAAAATGAATTTTGTTATCTTAATTTTTTTTTCCTTCTCTGTGTGTGAGTGCGGATGCGCGTGTGCGTGTGCGCAAGACAGTGTCTGGCAGACAAAGGAGCTGGTTGTGAGCTGAAAATAGGTGATGGCAACAGCTGGGAGTTTTAATTGGTCAGAAGAGATGGCAAAGATCCGGAAGGTGAGGCCCCCGCTGAGTGCTGGGAAGAAGTACGTCGCTGCACCTGGGAGGAGGCGCTTCTGGGATGTAGGAACCCTGCTTTTATTCTGCAGTTCTTGGTTATAGATTTAATTTAAAATATCCCATCCACCAGGGTGTTATTTTTGTTACTTGGAACTCGGAGCACGCTCTGCAAGGTCAAGTCCTTTCTGGAAAAGTTTGATGGCGTTAAGGAAATAGAGAAGGAGGAAGCTGACTCAGGGGCTGCTGATGTCCTGGTGACAACATGAAGCCAAAGTAAGTCCCTTCAAGGAGACCTTGGCACGGCTGCCATTCACGCCGTGAGGACTCAGGAGTCCGAGGAACACACGTTCCGTCCTCCCACAGGTGAGTTTCCTCGGCAGCACCTGGCAGCACTGGTCAGCGGTTCCCAGACTTCAGCCCGCACAGAAATTGTCTTGTTTGCCTGTCAGCTCCTTATCGGACTTCAGGGACCCAACTCAGTGGGCCTGGAGCAGAGATACTAAGTGTGTTGGCCATGCTGCTGCTGCCCTCTGAGGACCACCCTAGGAGAAGGCTCTGTGCCAGGAGGAGCTTGCCCTCAGGGCCCGGACACCTAGGTTCGAGTCTGATCTCTACCATCTGTTCTTCAGTTCAAGTCAGAGAGCTTTCTCTGCCTCCCTCACTTACAGAAAGGAGATGATGTTTATTACATGGCATACGTCAGAATGATTCACGTTTCAAGAAGATAATGTAGGGCCGGGGATTTAGCTCAGTGGTTCCGGCACCTGTCTTGCAAGTGCAAGGGCCCGGGTTCGATCCCCGGTAACCACATACAATACTGGGCATGGAGACTCACACCCAGCAGCAACCAGCACCACATACCACAGTGCCAGGCATGGTGGCTCACACCTGTAATCCCAGCACTTGGGAGGCAGAGGCAGGAGGATTGCTGTGATGTGAGTTAGAGGCTGAGCTCAGGGCCAGCCTGAACTACAAAGCGAGACCCTGTCTCAAAAAAACCTAAAAAAAAAAAATAATAATGTATATAAAGTTTCAGTTATACAACAGGGCTCCATAAGTGAGCTTTTGTTTTATACCTGGAGACCAGGTCTAGGCTGATAATGTGCCAAGTGAGTGCATGGATTTGAAGTCCCTCTGGGCTAGGGATTAGGAATAGCTTTTCTTTATCACAATTAATCGAGCCTAAAATTATGTCATTAGACAGTCATCCACCAGCTGCCTTCAGCAGAGAGTGGAAAATGACCTAAACTGAGACCTCTTGAGACTCATGAATCAGTTTCTTTTTACTTATAGGAGAAATCAGAGTGTAGCAAATAAAGTAGAGTTGAAGGATCAGCTAGTACCTGATTCCGCTCAATTTCTCCACCTCCAGTCAGACACTGGTCATTATCTCTCTGGTCTCCCTTGCTACCTCAGTAAAGGAGAGGTCTGGACCAGCTAACTGCCCAAGGAATCTCTTGGTGCTGGACAAGTGACAGCAAGAGCACTAAGTCTCACTTTTCCTGGAAAGAAGTACAGATATGGGGTGAAGGGCTAAGGGTTCATTCTGCCTGATCAGCTGTAAGCCATCAATGAGCTCTGTGACTGCGGGCGACCTACCTAACCTGCTTTCTGTCCTTTTATTATAGAATGAACAGTATTCACAAAGCTGCTGCAAGATGGAATGAGGCTCTGGAGGCGAGGTTCCTGGAGCAGGGCCCACAGACTGGCACATAGTCAGTGACTGAAATATGTGAATTGTCACTATTAGGCATAACAGCTGGCTGCCATGGGCTCTATGGCAAGGTGACTCCCTGCAAGCCAGTTCTACAAGTCCCACTGCAGAGAGTGGTCACTGGATCCACAACTGATGTCCCTCAGGGATCGAGAGACTTCTCCAGATCTGAGGCTGAGTAACCAAGCAGTGGGCGGTAGATGTGTCGTTCTGTGTAAAGCCCCAGTTTACATGTTTACCCCACACTCGGGGCCCCAAGATATCCACATGTAGGGGCAAGGGAATCGTCAACTCTCATGACTGTTTACTGTTCAAGAGAGTCTTTGTCCATGTGCAGTGGACATGTATACATAGGAACCTGGAAAGGTGAAACATTAAAGCCTTAACCCCAAAGAGACCACTTTTTTTGCAAGGGTCAGGGCCCAGGATGGAACCGAGGACCTTGGACATCCTAGACAAGAGCTGTACCACGAAGCTGCACTACCACCTATCCAAAGACAGTATTCTTTAAAATGACATTCTCCTTCTATTCCATAGGGTAAGAGCAGGGTAGAGTTTTCCAAGCCGTGGAAAGAATATCAGTTCTATGCCTGCTTATCCCAGGCTTCTTTTCACTTTCCTCCACATCCCCCAGGGTCTGCCTGGCAGTTCCTTGGGGAAAAGTAATTGTCCTGAGATTACACATGGCACGATAGGCACGATGTTCTTGAATATTTTCTTCCTAGTGATGAAAGGCTAGAGCCTTCCAGACTGCTGAGTTTGACAATCTGTCTTCATTTCAACATGTCCCCTAAGAAGAACAATCTGTTACACTCTGGCCAACAAAACTTCGATGGAAATGAAACGGTGAAGTCTGAGCCAAACATCAAACTCTGGGTCTTGGGATTTCACGACAGACAGAGTAGATGCAGTGGGCAGGGGACGCCCAGGAAATTTGCGACTGGCAGATCAACCCCAAAGCTGCCCTCGGTGCACTGTGTGGAAATGATAGATACTGAGGCCTCCCTGAGTACGTGATTCACCTCGGAAAGAATCATTCAGGCTGGAAAAGAGATAGCTCACGGCCGCGCAGAGCAGCCCCTATCTGCCAGCCTTCAGACCTGCTGAGGCGTATGTTTCGGGAAGGAAATAGAGCAGAGCCGAATTCGCCGGCCATGTGGAAAAGGTGACGGGGTGTTTCTGGCCCCGGAGGACTCCAAGCCGGCTGCTATCTGGCTCCCACAACTGGTCTGTGGCGCCTCTTCAGCATAGAAGAGGTACCCTTGGACTCAGGGTGGTCCTGGAGCGAGCCTCCGCCTCTCAGATAAACCTTGAAAATCCTGCAGGTTGCTCTCTGGCGAGCAGATCTGCCTTCAAATCAGACCTAGGATGTTCATGGGCTTCTGATGCCTCAAGATTTCCAGAGGGAAAGATAGTAACAGAAACAGCGAACGTTACAGAGAACTTCCTCAGAGCTAGGCCTGAGTTAATCTCTTCAGACACATTTTAAACATTTAATTCACGGAAGGCAGGTCCTACCATTGCCCTTTTACAAACATGAACACTGAGGCTGATTTCTCCTTTCCAAGCAACTACCCTCGGAAGGTAAACCCTGCCCTGGATGCTTCCATTCTTATTTGAAAAAATCTGATGGAAAACAATCCTTGTGGGAATGTGTCTTCTATGGAAACGCGATCCAGACCGTAGAGAGGTCGAGACGTCAGCTTCCATGTGCACAGAGGCCCTGGCTCAGACAGCAAAAGTCAAGGATCTAAAATGCTCAGACTCGGTCTGCAGCAGACGGTGGCTCTGGCCCTCCCGTCCCCTCACGCCTGCACGGTGTGGTGTCCCTATTACCCACTTCCACACACTCTCCTCTTCAAAGGGGCTCCAACCCCATCCTTCCTTATCCAGCTGCTGCTGGGGAGTGCTGCGGCTTGGAGGGTCTGTCACTGGGGTGGGTGACTTACGTTCTTTTATTTAGCAAGCAGCTTTGTAGAGACCAGCTGGGACTTGCTGAATGTCACCAGGCGGGGGCAGGGGAGCCACACAATCCCAGTGACATCTTCCGGACCTGGGCACAATGGCCCTGGGAAGTTCACTGTGTGTTTTTCTCTGGGAGGGTCAGGAAGAGACAGCACATCAGAAAAGGTTCCGGATGGGTGGCTGAAGCTGCTTCTCAGAGGCTGCATTAGTGATCAGAACATGGGCAACCACGGGGTCAGCTCCGCACTCAGCGGCCCCCGCTGATCTGAGGAGGCCGCTAATCTGTTTTCTTCTATGCCCCTTCTGGTCTCTCTGGAGATGTCTGCATCTGCATTCCCTCAGGGCACGAGCCATTCGTGTCCCCAGGCGCACCACAGGATGTCCAGCCCCGCCCTCTACTCAGCTGCAGCAGTCTGCAGGTAGGTGGTAGGTGGTAGGCGCTTCACTTGTATCGAATGAATAATCAACAGTCATCTCATTTTCCTCAGCACACATCTGGAACCTTAGGGTTTCTCTGAGTCGCTCTGGGAGGATGACAAAGCATGGCCTCCATGTTTAGGGCAGATGATTCTCCATGACGGAAGCCAGCAAGTGACAAACGCACTAAGAAAGGATGCAGAGTCACAGGACTTGGAGGGACTTTGATATCGCACTGTCCAACCCTCTCATTTTACACACAAGGAAACTGAGGCTGACGCGGAAGAGACTTGCCAAAGCTCTTCAGGAGCTAGGTCCTAGGAGGAAGCCAACGTTCTGGCTCTGAGTCAGCCATTTCTCCTACCCCTCCTTTCACTGGAGAGGAGGTCAGCTCGGCGTACTCCAGCCCTCCCAGCCCACCCACGCGGGCCTAAGCAGCCTCGGCCGCTGGCCACACTGCGCACAGGCCCCTGGTCTGAGGCTGCAGCTGCTGCCCCCACGCTCCCAGCTCCTGGGCTGTCTCCCAGAGAGGACACCTGGCAAAAAACACGCTGTGTTCCCCACACGGCACATCAGCGTGGGCCTGGCGCATGGGAATCCAGGAGCCACACACATGGGGACTGCAGACCGTGGAAGAGGACAGTCCAAGACTGTGGAGGAAGCAGGGCCACTCCTGTCCCCAGAGCAGAGAGACACAGGGTCACCTGGGGGAGTGGGCAGTTGGAAAAAATGAGGTGAATGGAATGGGAAGGGGCAGAGGCAAGAAAAGTGAGCAGGAGGAGCCAAATGGAAGGGCAAGTGTGGAAAGAAGAAAGCTGAGATCCTGTTCTTCCCTCAGGCGCGCCCACAGCCAGGTGCGGTAATGTGACAGAGGAGAGAAGAGAGATGTGGAGGAAGGAAGGAGAGAGGGAAACGCAGAGTATTTATCTGTTGGATTTCCATCTCCTGGCACTCTGCACAGCCTCCAGGAATTTCAAAGTCCCTCCGACAGCTCTTAGCCTTGGCTTTCCTACCTGCACTCCCACAACGGCCACTCATCTTTGAATTCAGGAATGTGACAGGGGAATTCAGGAATGTGACAGGGTTCGGCCCTGAAGGGCTTAGTTCCCACTGGCCGGCCATGAGCTGCGCCTGTCCTTGAATACACAGGATGCCCAGTGCCATCTGAGGAGACAACGGGACCACCCTTCACAATCCTTCTTCCCCACTTCTTCCTGTCTGCATAGAGAGCAGCACCAACACTACTCCATGAATAAGAGGCCTGTCTCTCAGCTCCATCCAGGGGCCACGCCTGGGCAGAAGGGGGCAGAGTGGACAGCTTTATTTGGGGTGATTTTGTCGGTCAATTTATCTTTATGGAATCACAGTCTTTTCTATGTTCTGAGAAACTGCAGGATAGCCCCGCCTTTTTTCTTCATGTTTTACCTCCACCAATGCGCAGATGGGCCCGGGGACAGGAGCCCAGGGAGAGCACAGGTGGGCAAGACAGTGGATTGGGACCTGGCACTGACACATCCTTCTACATGTCTGGCCTTCTCTTGTCCTGGCTGTGGCAGAGGACTGTTGGCCTGGTTTGATAGAAAGCATCTCTGATTCCTGGAATGTGTCCCAAATGAATGACTCTGAGGAGCGGAGGGGAGGGAGGGGGGAGAGGCAAGAGCTCATTTGGTGGGGGGCTAAAGAGCACAGCGTGGCAGGCTGGCCGCCCACTCTGGCAGCCAATCAGGAAGCCTTCCGGGCGGAGCGACATTTTACGGGGGAGGGAGGGATGGGGGTGGGAAATGGCTGAGACCTTGGGAGGCACAACAGGCCGGGTGGAATGAGGGCGCGGGACACTCACTCCAGCACGTCGCGGTTGAACTGCTTCTTGCTGTTGCCCAGAAACTCCCCGACCATCTGGCGGCTGAGGCCCTTGCGCTGGAGGAGGAAATGCGCCACGCCGATGGGCGTGTCCGGGATGAAGCCCCTGGAGATCAGGAACTGGATGCCCTTGTCTGGGTTTCTAGGGAGGAGCGGGAACGGGACAAAGAGTAGTGAGCTTAGGTCGCCTGGGACGACTTCTGTCCGCAGCGTGTCCAGCCGTGAAAACCACAAAAGAGTCCAAAAGTATTTAGAAACTGAGTTTCCGGGCTCCCATATGCGGTCGCCCCCAAGGAGGTATCTCTCACCAGACCCTCCTCACACAGAGTGGGAAGGGGGCTGGGGTGGGAGAGGAGGAGGCCGGGCCCAACCGAGGACTCTAGAGCAGAGGGGGAGAAGGGCTCCTCTTTGCCCCTGCCTTGATCCCCTGAGGCTTGGCTTAAGGTCCCCAGCTCAGCCAAGGAGGCCTGACTGATGGCCTGTATCCCGAGGTCAACATCAGATGCTTCCACTCTGGAGCCTGGACAGAGGGTGAGGGAAACAGACTCGGGCTTCCGGCCACGCCCACTCCTCCTGCGTGGGGATGCAAGATCCTGCTGTCCACGGTCCCCTCTCCTGCGAGTCTCTGCAGTGGGTGTGGGGCTGAGACCTAAGCCAGCCGCGCTCCGTGCTACTCCCTAAGCTGTATCTGACTGGGTCCCCATAGGTAAATGAAGAGATCTAGGATGAGTATGTAAAAACTTTTACATTTGGACATTTTGGACACAAGTGTGTGACTTTTCTAGTGACTCAATTTTACTCTTTTACAAAAGCATCCGCCCACAACTTATAGTCAACATGGAGCAGAGGCAAACTGGTGTTTTCCAAGAGATGGTCTGAGAATCACTGCCTCAAGGGAGAGGACTGTGGGTTTGACTTTCTTCACCTCTGCACGTGATGCTGTGGAGACGGAGGCGGGGGCGGCGCTGTGCTCACCCGCAGCAGCCCGATGTGGGAAAGAGGACAGTGGGTTTGTCATCAGGCAGCTCTGGCTTCACCTAGCTCTGCCTCGTCCTAGCCGTGTAACAGGGTGCACGGTGCTTCACGTGTGTGATGCTATTTCCTATTCTGTAAAACCACGGCAGGTGTTGGGTCAGGGCAGTGTGAAGGGCGGTAAGGGTGTGGAGGTCGGGGGCTGCCTGTCACTCACCTTCGTGGTCGCAGAGTTGACAACCAATGGACAGCCGCTGACTGTTCGTGACTTACACGAACGTGTAAGCGGGGAACACAGGGCACTCTGAGCCTGGCCCTATGGAGGGGCAGGTGCAGGGTAAAGCATGCCTGTTTTCTCTGCTTCCTGCTGTCTGTACCCATCTTGTTTTCAAGAAATGATCCAAGTGAAGTCTGTGAACTATGATAGTTTTCCCTTCCTCTCCTTCCAGCCCTCCGTTCCATTTCTAGTCTGTCTCTGCCTGCTTCACATTCCCTTCCTGTCTTCTTGCCTCTGACCCCCAATACCCCTCCTGCCCCTCCCAATGTACTTTACACTGTCTTTCCTCCCTCTTCACCCAGGCCCCTATTTTGCCAACCTTAGGAAACGTCGTTCCCCCAACTTCATGTAGAATGGTAACAACTCCTCTGTCTTCATCTTGCTATTCGCATAACTCTATTTTCTTTTCAGATTTCCTACTTTTTCAAACCCTCACTGCATCTTACACAGTAATAGTCGTGAAAACCTGTGTTTGATGTGTTCCCTGGAATGCTTCTTAAATCCATAACGAAAAATAAAACGTGTGCTTCCTAAGAGTGACTTCCAAGTCAGGGGAGGCCGGGGCACTGGGATGAGGC
>PVIR01044060.1:0-11411 GCA_004026965.1 Petromus typicus
TGGACCATCATTCTTAACGGTCAGTTGTATTGCCTTCCTGTCTTGTACATCTTCAGATAATACACAAATTAGTGGAAACTCTGTGAAGTCTATCCCTACAAGAGGTCGTGAGTCAGGTGACGAATTCACAGGGTAAAATCACTGACAGCAGTGTTGCCAATGCACTATGAGCAAGCTTCTTGGATGAGAAGAGCTTATTTAAGGACAGCTGTATTGCTGCACATGAGATTGGGCCAATGGTTCTATAGGAAATGGAGCTGCAAGAAATTCAAGTCAGAATGTGGAGTTTGCAGAGTCAACGACGATGTTCCAGGAGAAGACAACATGACTAATTGAGTAAATGTAGATTTTTGTACGTGAATAAATGTAGACTGTCATACATGAAATAATGATATGCTCTCTGAAAGTAAGCTCTTTTGCACCTTTTGGAACAAAAATTAATATAAGATCCAGTCTTATTTTGGGGAAAATATGGTATACATACAAGGCCTCATCATTAGTAAATCACTTCTGTTTCCTATGCAGGGTCCTACAAAGTTCCAAATAGGAGTCTGTGTCTGATTGAATGGGGGTCAAGTTTCAGCTAATAGTTACTTAGATAAATGATTTTCTCAACTACTACTAGTTAGATAAGAGATCCTGTTGATTGCTTGCAAAGGAGAGAGATTTTCTTAGCTTCGTTCAACATCAGGTAAAAGAGTTTCTTTGATTTGACATCGGTCACAGCCACAGACAGAAGTAAAAGAGAAGCTTAGAAGATAGAAAGGACAGGGACATTTCATAGAGATTAGATACTCATTGGGTTTTTGGGTAATGATTGCCTTTTATTCCGATCAAGGCTTTCTGTGAAAGGGTAGCTAGACACAGTCTTTAATTCCCAAAACAACTCAGTGAGATACACATTATTAATCTTATTTATCAGTCAAAAACAGATTCTACCATGTATTTACCCATAAAGCTGTTAGTAAGAGGAGAAGATTAGAATCGATCCTAATTCTATCTGACTCTAAAGCATGCAGTTTTTGGCACTCTGCTATCCAGGCACCACTGAGAAGGGTGTCCTAACTCTTATTCATGCGCAAGCCCTGGTGGGAATCTCCAAATTTCATGCAGCATGCTGGGACTAGAGAAAACTTCAAATAGGACTGTAGGTCTTCTGCTCACATTGATTCTGTCCCATAGGCCATGGTATAAAAGAACAAACCATTCCTTTCGACTGCTCTCATGTTAGGCAAGGATAAAATGAAAGTGTTTACAGCGTGCAAATGAACACTGTCCTTAGCATCTCTTGGAAGGGACTGACTGCACTGGCAGTCTAGGATGAATGGCTGGGACATGGCACAACAGGCCAGGAGGTGCAGGTCTTTGCATCTTTAAAAGGAATCCTGATTACTCTTTGTCTTCTATTTGCACACCAACAAATATCAAGCTAAGAAGAAAAAAGGTGATTAAATGCCCAGCTTCCGTACGAGTTAAATCTGAGTTTTGTCTGAATATCAGCCAGGAAGTATGGGCTAATGCAAGAACAGACTCCAAGATACCGGAGAAGATGCCATCTTGATAGTGCCAGTCTACAAGACAGCCTTTAACCTGAATCTCTAATGCTTGTCCGTGGATCCTGTGCTCTAACCACACTGCACCATTTATGCTTCACAAAACTCTCCTTGATAGCTGTCTTTATATAAGCTTGTTTCTTTTCCTATATGTCTGACTCTCCCTTGCTAATCTAGAAAACCTTTCCTTATCCTACCAGGCCTAACCCACTCCTCTGCCCATATAACACCATCCCTCATTCCGTCACTTTGTCTTGGTGTGTTAGCTTTTCTTTGCTATGACAAAAATACCTGACATAACCAGTTTAAAGGAAAAGATACTTTGGCTTATGTTTTCAGCCCATGGTCAGCTGGCTCCATCACATCTAGGCCTGTGGCAAAACAGGAACATCATGGCAGAAGGACATGGCAGGGGAGAGTTGCTGACCTCCTTCATGCAGGCCAGAGAAGAGAGAGGGAGCAAAAGGCAGTGATACAGACAGTGGAGATGTGGAGGGAAAGTGAGGCGGGGCAGGGAACAAGATCTAGTCTTCTGGGTGAGGCTCCTATGACCCACTCCCATCTCTAGCTCACGCAGCTATGAACTCATCCATGAATCTTCCCATGGTTGTGCTTCAGGCACTCAAAATCTGATCACTTCCCAAAGCCCACCTCTGTGCATTGCTGTTTTGTAGGGTAGACTTTCAACATAATAAGCCTTTTGGGGAACATTCTAGATCAAACCACAGTTCTTGGTATAATTCTATTTTAGCATTCAGTACAGTGCCTCTCAATTATTGTTTGTACAAGTCTCTTTCAGAGACTGTGTATTTGGGGCAAAGTTCTGTCATGGATTCACCCTCTATCCTAACATAGAGCCTAACACATGGGAGACAACTAGGTCAAGTTAGTAAAAGGAGTGATTAGTAGAGTCTCCGACTCATATTATGCAGGATGATAAAATCTGACAATAAATACAAGGGACATATCATTCTATTGCTATTATACTCTTGCTTAAAATAGTGATCCATGTTCATTGGGTGTAAAATACTTCAGTTACATTACATAATGTTAATACAATTAATAGTAGCAAGCACTTATTTAGTAATTAATACTGCAGGTAATAGTCTAAGCACTCACATATACTAGACCATTTAAGTTTCAACATATCTAATAAGGTAGCTATTATTATTCTTATTTTACAGTGGAGAAAAATAAGGCACAGAGATTAAATAAATTGCTCAAAAGCACACCACTAAGGTATGAATCAGGAATTTAAACTGCAGCTTTAGAATCTATCTTCCACCATAATGTTTATACTTTGTAGAGACAAAAGAAATTATACTTTGTTTCTGTATTTGCATTGAACAATTTCAATCTTTCTATGCCACATATTATTAACCATAATTTTACTAAGAAAACAAATATTTAAGGAATGATTAGAGCTCTGACTGATATTGACATTTTGAATCTTGTTCCCCTTTCTTTTTCTAGGACTTAGGGTTTACTTTTACAGTAATCCAAGGAAAGAGGGAACAAAGGAAGGCACAAAAGAACACACCATTCCTTTCAAAGCTCTGTCTTCCTTTTCATAGTGACATGAACTGTATTTCTTTTATAGCATCTCCGTGTATTGGCTGAACTGGCACACATGCAGAACACCTCAGTGCTGTGTAAGTTAATAAGCCTTCTGACCCATCCATAGAAATCATACCCCTTTTTCTAAGCATATAACCTAAGGAAATTAGGTTGCAATTAGAAAATACTCATGTTATCCCAGCAGAGTAGCTGGTCTTTGTGCTCTGCAAAGTAAGAAGATTTCTATCAGTGGATGTATAGAGCCAATAAAGAATAACTGTATTGGGCCAGGGAGATAGCTCAGTGGTTCTGGCGCCTGTTTTGCAAGCGCAAGGACTCGGGTTCAATCCTCGGTAACCACATACCATACTGGGCATGGAGACTCACACCCAGCAGCAGCCAGTACCACATACCACAGTGCCAGGCGTGGTGGCTCACGCCTGTAATCCCAGCACTAGGGAAGCAGAGGCAGGAGGATTGCTGAGATGTGAGTTTGAGGTTGAGCTGAGTGCCAGCCTGAACCACAAAGCGAGACCCTGTCTCAAAAAACCTAAAAAAATAAAAAAGAATAACTGTATTGTGGTTTCACTTGAGAAACAATTCTGATATCCTCTTCCTCATGTGTTGAACATAGAAAATTCCACACATCTTTGAAACAGAACTTTCACTAAGTAGTCAAAGGTATTTCATGAAAACCAAGCCAAAAAAAAATCATGTTTTCCAGCCAGCCAAAAGGAAGAGGAGAACAGAGAGAAAGCTGCCTTCTGACCAACTCTAGCAATGCCAAGAGACTGAATGATTCATGGTTATGATCAGGCTGGTCAAAGCCAGACTGAAGTGGTTTTTCTCACAGAATCATGCAAATGGAAATGTTATTAGAGTAAGAGCCACTTGGATACAATTTTGGATCCCAGAGCAAAAGAAATATCAAGATGTTTGGATTTCAATCCATCTGCATCCTTATATTCTCTGTAAATAGATGAGATAATCACCTTGATATATGTTTTCCTTGGTACATTTTTAAAAATTTCTATCTGTGGTGCTAGCAGACTTTTAGTGTGTGTGCTGCTAAAGTGAGCAGACTTTTAATGAGTCAAAGATGTAAATGCAAAATACTTAATTTTCCTCAATTTAGTGCTGCTATGAAATTATAAACTTTTCATGTGTTTTCAGGGAGTTCTATGCCTTCATTAATAGTGGGAACAAACATCTTTATGAGCAGCTGTAAATGTACTTTAAAATATTTTGTCATGTGACACCAGTTTATGCAAATGGCTTAAGCTTTGGACCACTGCCAACTTTAATGGACACAAAGATATGAATCCCCTTTCTCCCCAGTGTTAGTGGAAAGTACAGTTCCCAATTGCATCTTATTCATGGACATCTGCTGTGGCCAGGCACTGCTATTCTGGGCTCTGCAGATACAACGTAAAGATGACAATATCCCTTATGGAGCTTACAATCTAGAAAGAGACAGACCAATAAGCATATACTATGGTCACAGGTAGGTCAGGGCCAGACCACACAAGGCCCTGCTACTCAAAGCCTGGTCATGGCTGTCACATCGGCACCACCTCAGAACTCACTGGATGTGCAGAATCTTGGAATCTGCCCTGGGACCATCACCTTAGAATCAGCATTTCCACAAATTCTATAGGGAGCTTTTCTGCGCTTGAAGTTGGAGAAGTGCTAACATCAGACAGGCATTCCTAAACCTCAGGACATTTAGAGTTGCCTGGGAGAATTTTTAATTATCAATGCCAAGACCTCATTTCCAGAGATGCTGACATACCTGTTCTTGGGAGGGGCCCAGCAGGGAAATATTTACACCTCCCAGGATATTGTCACATTGGTCAGGGTGAGGAGCACTAAAATAGGCTGTAATATGGGTACAGTGGGAGGCTCTGAGACACTTGTGATCTGGCAGTGATGGAGCCTGATTACATAGAAGAGGAATTCATAAACCTAGCTGAGCAGCGGGGAAAGGGAGCTAGACAAGTATCTGATGGAACAATGTCCTTTGCTTAAAGATGGGAACTGGAGTGTGATGTGGTCACCACACTAAGTGCTGGAGCCAAACCTGTTCCACTAATAATAAATAATAGTGATAATAGTAGTGATAATATAATCCTATTATACTCTGTTGTCCACAGACATGAAATAAATCCACTTGCAAGAAAGAAATTATAAAAACATCTACCCTACAGCTAAGAGCAAAGCCAGATACAGTCAGCCACTCTTTCTCTCATTACATACCTGGGGACCTTTAATTCCCAGACTTCCTTTCTCTCCTTTTGCACCAACTTCTCCTCTTGGGCCCTAGATACACAGAATTCAAGTGTTATTTTCCTCCTGAAAAAGAACACTGGGATGCTAACTTGAACATTCAAAGGCGAAGTGATGTCAGTAACCGGCAGAAATCGCATGAGGGGATACTGATGCCACTGACTCTTGATGACTCTTTTGAGCTCTTCTGCTGTGTGTGGGAACATCAAAACCCAGGGGAAAAGTTAGGTGATTGAGCATTTGCAAGAGAACCGGGCTTGGAAAAAAAAAAAACGGTGGCTAGTTGGTTGAGCTTTGGGGAACTGCTTCTTTTTCTTTTTCTTTTTTTTTTTTTTTTAAGTACTGAAAGTCCTGAGCTATGTCTCCAGCCCTTTTTATTTTGACATAGATTCTTACTAAGTTGTCCAGGCTGGTCTCGAAATTGTGATCCTCAAGCTCCAGCTTCTGAAATAGCTGGCATTACAGGGTATGTCACAGCACCTGACTCAATATTGTTTTCTAATTGTCCTCAATATCTTCATATTCTAAATCCATACATTTCTTAAGTGAAAAAAAAAGATTCTTAATTATGAAAACCTGAATCCAGAATATTTAAATGTTTTCTACTCAGTAAACACTCTAAAGTCTCATCATAAAGAAGATATGGCACATAGCCAGAGGAAATGCAGACATTTCGACATTTGCAATATGATGTTACCTCTTAGCCATGGCCTCTGTGTTTACACACAGCAACCAGACTGCATTTGCCTCTCCTTTTAAATTATGTTGTGAAAGAAAGGGTCAATAAGGTGGAAAGAAGCTTGCTGGAGTATCATTTGTTTAGCATGAAATAAAGGCAGTCAGGCTATGGAGATGTTTCCTCACAATCCCAGTGGCAAATATTTCTTCACTTAAAAGTAAGAAAAGACTGCTTCTCAGCTGGAAAGTAGCAGCAAAGAAAAGCAATCAAGCTAGACAGCTAAAGGTCCAGGGAAAGATTGTCTTATTGCTTGGAAATTTGCTGATGTGAATAAAGTTTTTCTTCTGATATTTCAGGGTATTTTTCTCCACTTCCATGCAGCAAGCTGCCTTTTTTTAATGCTTTCCCTTTTTTTTTTTAACTGTGTAGTTTAAAACCTTGAAAATAGCAGAACCACTAATTGTCCTGCATATCCCTTATTTATAATGCTTTCAAAGCTAGATTTGAAGAAGAAAGAAAACACCTATCCTTTCTGGGGCCTGACTTCTTTACCTCAGCATGCACATTTGTTCCTTTCTGTTCTCATTATTAATTTAGGCTCCCTCTTGCCCTCCCTGGCACACATTTGCTGCCTCACATGACCAGTGTAAAGGGCCAGCTATGGCTTGTTCCTTGCAAAGGAAAAAGGGCTGGAGGCAGCTCCCCGGAGAAGCCAGCTGGAGAGGTCTGGCTGAACGCCACACTATAGATCACCCCTCTGAATACTCCAGCTGCATTTGGACAATTCTTTCCTAGACCAGAGCCAATTTTTCTACATTATGGCCATTCAAATATGTAACATTGAGCTATTGCTGGCCTAACCTCACCACAATTCTGAGATTTGAGACTCAAAATTTTCCTTGGCTTATCCTCTGCCTGGATTCCCCTAACAACTCTGAACTCAACACACAGGGCCTGCCGCCCAGCTTGCTTATTCTCCATTCACCTCCTAACTGGGGACAAAGCTTAGGTAAAAGAGATCACTTGTATTGCTTCCTTACCACCCTGAAAGTGCTTTACACCTCTGTAATCCTGCAAGGCATTTGGAGGGTTTCAAACAAGGCTTCAACTACTTCCACACCCAGATTCCCCTGCATGGTCTCTTACCCTGCTTGACCTTCGGACATACCTGAGGACCTTTAACCCCTAAGGAGCCTTCGAGCCCCGCTGGGCCTGGGATGCCTATATTTCCCTGTGGAGAGAATCAACCTATTAACACTGTTTCCTGATCATTTTGTTTCTTTATGCCCAAGATTATAAATATTTTTTTCAATTACAATAGCAATGAAGGATCTTTGCAAGAAATGTACAAAGCAAGATGAGAAATAGAAGTCTAGAGTCTCACGAGGCAGAAATAATCAGTTAACACAGTGTGTATTCATATTCCGCCTCTCAGTGTGCATGTGTTCCCACTTACACACACCTCTACTTTTTCAATAAAATGTAAATTGTTACATCTTAACTATCTGACCTAAAATAATTCATAAGTCAACTCACATTTTCTTCCAACAACTCTAGGCATCTTACAACATTAAATTTATATGCAAATAGATGAAATATCTAAGGATTGAAAATTAAGAATTCTCTCCCCATTGTGCTAAGACACTGGAACAGATAAGAATTTGAGAACAAGTGATGAAGGATTAAGAAAATTAAATTTCGCCAACTATTAGGATGGTCTAGTTTTATGTCTCAGTTGTTATAGGGTTCTGTGTGATTAAATGTCCCTTACTGATATGGATTCCTAGGATCAGATATTTCCCATCACCTTTTTTCAGTCTCTTTTCATTTATTTCTATTTTGTTGATGTCTGACCTTGAGGTGTGTTGTAGTCTAATTGTGTGTGATCCTCTTGCTTCCTGTTTGTGTGCTGGAATGGAGGCCTTGTGCACCAGTATTAGAAGCTGGGATCCTTGGAAAGTGATTAAATGATAAAGGCTCCACCCTCATAACTCAGAAGAGAGTCCTTTCGTCCATGACAGGATACAACAAGGAAGCACCACTTTTGGAGCAGAGGAGTAACCTCTTACCAGACAGCAAATCTGCCCAGGCCTTGACTGGGAACTCCCCAGCTTCTTGAACGTTAGGATATGAAAGTCTGTATTTATACACTACCCAGTCATGCCATTTTGTTGTCGCAGCAATAACAAACTGAAACAAAGTGTATGTGTATGAATGTACATCTGTGCAGACGGTAAACTTTCTTTTCTGAAAACGTGTCTATTTTACATTCGCTTATTAGGTATAAAATTATAGGTTCTTTTTTTCTTCTGCATCATGAAAGGATTACTCTGTTCTTTTCCAAAATGTATTCTTGTTGAACATAAGTCTGGTGCAATGCAATTTGTTCATTTCATTAGTAAAATTGCTTTATGAGTTTGGGGATATTGAAAGTGTCTTTTAACTCATAGAATTTTGGAGCTTTGTCATGATGTGATTGATTCCATTCTGCTTTTTCATCTGAGGCTGTGTTGTTGACAGAATTGTAAGGCATAACTTCTTTTTCTTAAATAGGATGGGCTCATGAAGAGGATACATTAGCAATATGTGCAAAACATATCAAAAGGCATTTGATATAACTTTTGAACAAATTCAGAATATCCAATATATTAAAGTTTCATTGTAGTTTCCTGGTTTATATGAGGCTTTATAAATAGTAAAGTTTAAGAGCTAATTTAACAAAAATGTAAAAGTTTACCCACAGTCTTATTAGAGTCTGAATGCCAAAATTAGACTTAACCATAACAGGGCTAAATACTTTGGTCATTAATTTTTAATGTTATTTTTTTTAAATGAAGGAACATACATTTTCTTTTGAAATTTTAATTCTTAAAATTATAACCTAAACACTTTAAAGCATTTTATTTCATAATCAGTATCAGTAGAAAGCAAAAACTCTTTAGACTGAAAGGACTTTATAGAACATTTTCTTCCCATTTCGTTGCTATGATTTGGAATATTTATCATTTGGAAATAAGAAAAAAAAAAGCACTGACCTGTGGGCCTGTATGTCCTCTTCTGCCACGAGCTATCTAAATGGGGGGGGGAGGAGCAGATATTAACTTAGAAAAAAAATCTTGCTTATATTTGAGGTAAAGCAGTAATAAGAACCTTGAGACCCTAATACAAACAATATTTTCCATAGAATACAATTGATTTTGTATCCCACCATGAAGGTAATATGTTGCCAACTCTGAATTTCTATCCTGGGGTAACAGATAATTGAAATCAGACATTTGAAATCTACAGATACTTATAAAAATAGATTATGGTTGATTATTTGTCCTCTACTAACCTTACTAGTGCTACATAGCAGCTGCATAATTGGCAGATTTGAATTTTACTTCTCTTTATTTTCCCCAAATGGCCAAGGAAGCCAGAAACCAGGAAGAAAGTAGTCACAAGAAAAGAGGCCGGAGGAGAAGTAGGGAATTGACTTTTTGAACTTTATAATAGATTAAGTTCATAAATTCAAAATAGTCAATGTATTGTTATGTTTAAAAACTTACCTGTCAGAAATGGAAAAATCATCCCAAACATTCTACTCTTGCTCAATTCAATATATGAATACAAAGCCCACTCAAAATAATTCTGCCTTACAATCAATTAAACTTTCTATTTGACCTCAGCTTAGAGGTCTAGGTATATTCTATATCAGTGTTCCATACATGAGTAAGTTAAGAGATGATGGCATTTTGTCATCCCACTTGAAGTTATTCATTAAGTTTATAGCAAAATTTACATTCAGGATTTACAGTATCCAAAAAACATCCCAAAGCACTGTCCTTATGGAAATTTATTTGAGATATTCTCAGGGGCAGGGAGGCTTTACACTCTGTTGATCATATCTTAAAATCTATAGTTAGAAGAGAAACAAGGCTGTTTGTGGTAACAGTCCTCGTTCTCTCAAACACTGATGAGTCATCTTAGGATGCAAATCTAAATTTTCTCTGTCTGAGGGAAGGAGCTATTACCACTCATTTAGCACAAGGGTTTATCTGGCTTTTTCTGTTCCAGTTCAGTCCGCTTCAGTGGTATTCAAAAAATATGTGCCTGAAACGTCTAGAAACAGGTACTTCCATTGAGAAAAATGTCTGTTATGCTGTCAAGTAAGTTAGAAGGCAGTCTTGAAGCATGAAGATCAGACACAGTTATGACCCCAGGAAACCTCCACTTTTTCAGTTTTGGAGAAGAGAGAGAAATACTTCCAGTATTTACAGAGCAAAGTCTGGCAAGTGCTGTAAGAATGAGGCAGATGGAGATGTGAGTTTCAAAGAAAGCAATTATATCCCAGAAAATCTCCCTTGGAAAGAAAGATTTTTGAAAAAGGCTAAGGAGGATGAGTAGGACTCTTACAGGCTGAGGAGGTACGAAGTCTTTCCAGCAGTACGTTCAATCCAGGAGACAAAGTAAAGGTAGGGAAACAGGAAGTGAATTGGGTGGAAGAAATAGAGCCATCCGGTCAAGAGTGTGAGAAGAGAAGGAAGCAGCTGGGTTGCAACCCTGGAAAAACCTTGCGCTGAAGGTTTTATTGTACTACATTTAGCAGAGGCCACTGGAATTCCTGGGGCAAGAAATACACATGGTTAGACAAGACTTAATGTGGTTATGTCTAATTGCAGCAGGAGGAACTGAAAGGAATGCTACATTCCAGCAAAATAAAGAGCCTCCAGCGTAATTTAAGAAATATAGAACAGACCTCCACATTGAAAAGTATTTTTCTGTCCCAGTTTGCTGTAAACACAACATGTCAAAGAACTAGGTTAAGAGCCTGAGTCACAGTTGGTCATTTTAAATCCACAGAGACACAAATAATCAAGTAGTTCCCATACTCCAGGATCAGGTGGCCCATGCAGTCACCCATTTGGGATCCCTCCTTGCAATCCAGAAGCTAGTCTCAGTCTCCTTCCTTTCAAGAAAAGCTGTCACCTCATCATGTGTGAAAAGCCATCAAGACATCTATTCCCTTGGGGCTTTAAGGTTTGATTTTGAAAGGGCTTCATTAAAGTGAATCATGACAATATATATATATATATATTTTTGATTTTTTGAGACAGGGTCTCGCTTTGTGGTTCAGGCTGGCCCTGAGCTCAGCCTGAAACTCACATCACAATCCTCCTGCCTCTGCCTCCCGAGTGCTGGGATGACAGGCGTGAGCCACCACGCCCGGCACTGTGGTATGTGGTACTGGTTGCTGCTGGGTGTGGGTCTCCACACCCAGTATTGTTATGTGGTTACCGGGGAATCGAACCCGGGCCCTTGCGCTTGCAAGACAGGCGCCGGAACCACTGAGCTAA
>PVIR01044061.1:0-11358 GCA_004026965.1 Petromus typicus
AGATATTTCATTTAATAGGGGACAAAAAGCAAAGTTCAAACAATCCTGTGCCCCTAGGCTTCAAATCAGACTTGGATCAGGGCATTGCAAACCCGTTCTTGCCTTCTCTCAGGAGTTTATATCGTTTTTCTTATGCCAGTTTTTCTTTTTCTAGCTATATGATACCTGAGGGCAAAAATGGGGCTACCATTTTTATAACTCCACAGTGAGACCGTCTATATTTGTTGAATTCACTTTACAAACACTACAGGATCGTCGAGTCAATTAAGTACCTTTTTAGATTTGTTAATCACAGTTCGTTCATTACCTTGACTGTGTGTGTGTGATATGCCATCAGTCTTTTCAGAGAGCCATCTCCAGAAAAACTGAAAGGTCACCCTGCTTTTTGAGTTGTTATTCTGTTCCTTCCTTCTGGACTGTACCTGGCTTTCTCTGTGTCTAGACAACTACTCCTGTGCCGTGTAGCTTTTCTAGAGTTTTGCTTTACCTTATCATGAAATGAAATTCACAAGTCTCCTTGTTACATTAATAGGAAACAGGAAAAATAATGATGATTTTTTTTTTTTTTTTGCTTTTGCAATCTCATCATCAAAATCTCTGCCCAGTAGGCTATTTGATATCACTGACCGAGCTTCGTACAGTGGATTTCTCTGCTCTTATTTCCAAGGAAAGCTGAAGGACAAGCTCCCTTTTACTCTACGAAACAGGAAAGAGGTTTGTTCTTCATTGCGGCTTGGTGCAATTCTCAGAAAGTTCAAAGACACTGATATCGATCTGCAGAATGAAAACTCTGGAAAACTCCAAGTTCAAAGAAGGATTTCCACGGAGTGTGTTTTGGTTTTTGATCCTTATAGAGGTTGAACCATCCTTAGTTAGGGAACATCTGTACAGGATAATATTTAATACAGTGATAAAATATACCTTTCATATTGTTTTTCTTTTAAATTTTGTATCTTTTGGCCTACTTTTTATGATATGGTTGTTACTACTGAGCAATAATATAGAGAAGAAGACCTAACATGTTTATAGAGCTTATTATGATAGTCACTACCTATTTTGCACTTATTAATCTATTTAATACACATAACCACTGACTTGAGAGGTACCGTTATTTTTATTCCAATTACATAGGTGGGGGAGTAATATTTAGAAAGGCTAAAGTCACTTCCTGTAGCTACTAAGGGCTTGCCAAGTAATGAGTTCTGTGTAAATGGTAGCAGTCTTGTAAATTTGAATCTTTTGTACAGTAAGTATCCTCGGTCTTCCTGGAAATGGAGCAACCCAGGCCCATTAACAACAGAATCAGGGGGCTGGTACATATTGGGGCTAAGAAAGTTGACTCAGCTTCTAGAGCCTCAAAGGGAGAGGAAGGGGAAAAGGGGGAGACAGAGGGAGCGACAGAGACAGAGACAGAGAGAGGGAGAAGGAGAGAGAGAGAAAACAGAGGCGAGAGAGGCTTGGACTTCTTCCTGGATGCTGGCTCAAAAGGGCTATTGAAATTCCCTTGCCCACAATGGGGACAGTGTTCGGAGCTGGGACGCTTGGTATTTTTTGACAAAAGGAGTGCAGAAAGGAAGTTTGGGGACACAAAGCGTTTCATTACATTTATTACCCCAGTGGAATGAAAGCAGGAGTGTCCAAAGGTTCCTGGACAATCCAGTGCAGAACAACTTTACTGCTGACCCTCAGATGTGGATTGATTTTTTTTTTTTTTTTTAATTTTTGCCCTGGCTTTTTGGACAGAGTTCTTTGTATTTCTGCCAACAGCAGGAGAACAAAGCCTTTTTAGGGACAATGTATTCCTCCTCCCCCTTTCTCCAAGAGGAACACTCAGTGTTGTTGAGCTGCTGTTTTTTGATTGATATTATGCACCAAACTAAAGGCTTTCTAAGGGCACGCACCTTAAATCTTAGTACGCTACCTCATCACTCCCCCGGGACTGCATTTTTCACTAAGGTGTTTTCACGTGTCCACTGCGGTCTGAAACAGGAAGATGTCACAAGCAATTATTAAAAACTTTGCACTCTCTCCAAAAGCCTCCTTTGAAAAGCGTCCTTTTCTCCGTGAAACCTATCAAATGCTTTTTACCACCCAACAAAGATGATAGCTAATTGCATTTGCTCAATTCTCTGACATTTCTCATCACAGCTGGGTCTCAGTTGATTACTTTAATTACCCAGTGAATAAGTAAAGGTCATTTCATTTCAATCACATTTATTAATCACCCACATTTTCTTCTCATTAACATTTTCTCTATTTACATGAAGCAGGCTCCTAAGTGATTCCATCAGAGCTATTAAGATGTTAACGTCAAATCTGAGTGCACCGAAGTGAGAACTCAGTGGAGGAAATGAGGTGTTTTTTTTTCCCCGCCTCCCCTAAATTGTGTTTGTTTTCATTTGGCGAGTGTTAATAATCAATGCCAAGAATGATCCTCAGTCTAATAGGGCACAGATTACTGGTTACCAGTGGGAAATTAATCTTTATCTCTGATGAAGAGGGTATCGCTGAGAGACGCTGGTTGGGTTGGACCAAAAGGGGTTATTCTGGATCATTCTATAGGTCCCCAGGACCTGCGTCATCCAGTCAGTAGTATCCACCTGAAATACATAATACAATTTATTTACACTGTGAAGAGGCTAAGTATATGGCTTCAATATGTAGAAATACCAATAAGTAAAAGTTTAAAAGAATTGACATTGTGGTGATCTCTATATAGGCTTATTATGGAGACACATAAACACATATGTTCATACACAGTTGTGTTAGGCAGCCTCTGAAATGACCCTCACCAATCCCCAACTCTTGGTATTGCAAAAGACAACTTGTACCTGATGCAGACAATAAGACCTTCTCCGAGAATTTGCAGTAAGGGTCAAGACTATTTGAATAAGGAAGAGACGTTGAAAAGCCCTAAGGAGGTACCTTAAGTGCTGAGATGCGCTCCGGGAAAAGTATTACATCACACTCCCATGTGACAGGGCTCTCTGGATTTGCTAATTTGTTAGCACTCCCTCCCTCCCCATACATGCTGGGATAGATGATCTCATCCCCTCTGGTGTTTTTCAAAGGAAGGGTTCCTAGATGCTTGAGAAAGTCAGTCCAGAGATGTAAACCTGGCAAGAGCTGGGGGAAAACTTACATCTCTATGGAGCAGGCAGATGATTTGCAACGACGATTTGTAAAGTACAAGATACTCTAGGAAGGAGACCTTCTTCCTGTGGTCAGGAAGAAGCTGGTCTAGGTTTAGTAGGAAGGAGTCTTCCAGCCTTCTTAGTCAGTGGGTACACTTGTGCAGTCCGTACTCAGTATTGTTCGAAACTAGGGCATCTTGTAGCTGCTGTGACGAAATGCCTGATGGAATCAACTTAATGGAGGAGAATTTTATCTTGGCTCTTGGTTTCAATACAGACTCACTTAGCCTCTGTTTCTGGGGCTGTGGTGGGGAAGAAACATTGTTCACTATAAGCTTAAGTATTATTCTAACTCTTATTTGCTCTGACAACAAAAAGTAGACAGTAAACGTGTAGCCAGGCATTACCATGCTATAGCATGCATTATTTTATGTGTGTGTACACTTAGAACACTCAAAACTCACTTTTGAAATAAGGAGAAAATAAGACAGATGATCATGTAATTATTTAATAGACCAAAATGATTGTAAATCCCTTGGCCTGGGTACAACACAAGCAGAAGTCTTGTGCGATGGTAGCTGGTTGCTATGGCCACCTGAATATCACTATGCTTTTGGTGATTTGTGGGATGTCTGATACTAATCTGCTTTCATTTATATTTAAATGTTCTCAAAATTATACCAGACATTCTTTCCACACTTCATGAAGATCAAGACTTATTACAGCTGACAGCATTGGGACTGTACTAATTGTGGGCCTGTGTTGTGCTTGGAACTCAATATTTATTTCTTATCTGTGAAAAATAAGACCATCTTTATATGGTCACTTGGGCGGGATGAGGTTTTCAGCATACACATTTTAGAAGGACATACATTCAGAGCATAACTATCCCTACACTGATAAGCCAATAACCGCATCTCCATCTCCATTCACAATACATAAGTCTGTGTCTGTGTCTTCAGCTAGTTTGGCTCTGCCTCACCTACATTTCTAGCTATGCCTCTTTCTGTGTCTTGCTTTGCAATTCTACTGTGTACGTCCAACACTAATACTCTGTCTCCTCTGTGTCCTGGGTGAACTGGCGTTGACGGGATGAAGCTGGTCTAAGGGTATCCTCACCCACACATGCGTGATGCACCCTGCATCAAAGATCCTCAAATCCACTTGGCCCACCTTCGCCACTCCCAACTCCCTGACTCACTGCCACTTTCTAGGGCCATATTTCACACCACTGGTAGAATTGAGGATTTGTTTCCAATCTTGCCTGGAGACAGCAGGGACCTCTTTTCTCCATGCTTAGACTTATAACAGTCTCTGGTGCTTCATCTCTGCCTGCAGTGGTGAGTTTACCCTATGAAACTGTTCAGTTCCTCATTGTGCTGTTTTCTTCAGTCTGGAGTGAGATTTCAGCTCTCTCTTCACAGAACCAAGGGATTCTTTAAGATATTTGTATTCCCAATATGAAAAACTCAATCTTCCTCCCCAAATGAGATTCTGCTCCCTTGCTGGATTAAAGAATACTACTGATGGTTGTTGGCCTACTTCTGACTATCAAACTTCCAGAAATACTGGAGTCTACCTTCAAAGAGATCATATTCTTCCCATGGCCTCTTGTAAACATATAATTTAAGCATTTTTTAACTTCAGTGCCCCGGCAGGATGCATCCTGGATGCAGTCAAACAAAGACTTTCAGAAGTGAATTAAGGAGCCGGGATCAGTTGAGAAAGATACAGCAGCAGCCCGCTTCCAGCACTCAGGCTGCTCAGATTGAGATGTGGAGCTATCAGCTGGCTGTGCCCTGGACCAGCTGCCCACCTTGCACCATGACCCTTCCATCCCTACCGACACAGATTTTACATCGACTGAATTCTCTGGCGTAAGTCTTTCGAATTCTCTTGCTCTCTGCTTCCCTCTGGTCTCTGATCTCTATGTAGGAGACCTCGGCGTCAGTCCTGATTGTTTCCAGAAGCACTTGCTATCATCCTACGTTCTGTCTGAGTAAGGTCTTCCCCTCGTTTTCTCTTTTTCACTGGGGACAGTTCCTCTTCCCGATCTTTTCAGCAGCTAACACACACACAGACACACACACAGACACACACACACAGACACACACACACGAGATAGAGAGACAGAGAGAGACACACAGAGAAACACAGAGAGACACACAGAGACGCACGAGATAGAGCGAGACAGAGAGGCAGAGAGACACACAGAGAGACAGAGAGAGCTACTCAGAACTCCACTGGGATTTGTATCAGCTATCTTGGATGCATCTCAATCGTGCCCTTCCTAGTTTCACATAACTTCTTTGCATGCCCTAAGGCCCCTGACGTTCTGTGCTGGCCATTCTCAGATAGGTAACGTATATGCCCTTCCTGTGGTTCCATGCATGTCCTGTGCTGGACCCGGCATTGATTTGTTTCCTTGGATCGCTCCAGATTCCGCTCTGGTACCATCAAGGCTGTGGTGCTGGGTCCCCCACTCTGTCTGCCCACAGCTCTTGGTTCCTTTCATGGCTCAGAGCTGCCACACACACAGCCTGGGGGTTTTGATGACTAGGTTTGCATTTTCCCACCAGGTTACACGACCGTTAGTCACCAGGTTACACGACCCTTAGTTGATTCATTGTTTCGGTCTCTTCCTGTGATCTGATGCTTGGGTTCCGTTTTCAGAGTGCTGACCTGCACTGTAAGTTCCTCAGGGACTTTAATTTTATTTTTCTTCCGACACAGCAGCAATAGGTTGCAAGTGGTAGTTTTATACCAGGAGATTTTTCCCTGTGATTCCCTTGCTCTTTTTTAGTATAGTCTTTTCTCTGCCTTTCTCAAGGAGATCCCCTGCCTATCAAGGATGAGGGCATAAGTGAAGGTTTATTTTCTTAAGACATGAAAGGAGAAGTATCTTTATGATGCTGCGTTTCTGCTTTCTAATGCAGAGATCTGGAAAAAGAAAGTGACCTTGTGACTCAGACTATAGTCCTGAGCAAAAACTGATAAATTCCTTATGAATGCATTAAGTGTTCCAAGAGCTGTTTCCTGAGTTTGATCACAGAGTTGTATGCAAGGAAGAAAGAGCCAAGGAGAGGGGTGGAGAGGTGGGTTTGTAATCTTACGGAAAGGAGAAAAATGAGTGAGACTAAAAAAACAAAACAAAACAAAACAGATGTATTGACTTCCTCTTGCTGCTGTAACAAATTGCGGGTTGCCGGAAACCCACTCTGAGACCAAGCCCGCAGAGAGATCTGGTAACTCTGTTGGCTCCTTTGCCACTTAAGTCCTGGGAATAACAACTTTTGTCTTGTTGGGATTGTTGACACATGAGGTGGATTTTTGTTTTCTTTGGCTCTATTTTGTAGAATCTACAAAAAAGATAAAACATTCTATATGATGAACTCCCTTAGACTAATTTTTATTTTTATTTATTTAATTTTTTGGAGACAGGTCTCACTTTGTAGCTCCAGCTGGTTCTGACCTCAGCCTCGAACTCAGCAGTCCTCCTGCCTCTGCCTCCTGAGTGCTGGGATTATAGGTGTGAGCCACCACGCCCTGCACTGTGGTATGGGGTGCTGATTGCTCCACGCCTGGCATTGTTGTATGTGGTTACCAGGGATCGAACCTGGGCCCTGGCACTTGCAAGACAGGCACCAAAACCACTGAGGTAAATCACTGGCCCTTTTAGACTAATTATTATTATTATTATTATTATATTTTAGGTTTTTTGAGACAGGGTCTCACTTTGTAGTTCAGGCTGGCCCTCAGCTCAGCCTCAAACTCACATCACAGCAATCCTACACACCCTGCACTGTGGTATGTGGTGCTGATTGCTGCTGGGCGTGAGTCTCCACGCCCAGTATTGTATGTGGTTACCAGGGATGAACCTCGTTCCTTGAGCTTCAAAACAGGCGCTGGAACCGTTGGGCTAAATCCCCGCCCCCTAGGCTAATTTTTAAAATATCCTTTTCAGATGGAAGATTAAAGTGATGTGTCCTAAATAGGTATGATACTGTAGGCAATACTTATAGTCCATAGTCAGGCAAATAGCTCCTCAAGGGAACAAATAGGTTTTTATTTTTGGTTGAGTTTGTTGGTACAATTTAAGTATACCTTATGGTCACATTCATCATTGAGAATATGTACCGGTACATGATACTGATTCTTATTTTTCCCATTCCCCTGCTCTTCCTTCAAGGAAAGAAAAGAATTAATGTCAAAATGGAAAAGACAGAAACAAAGCTTATGTTAATAGGGGAATAGGGGGGTTGAAGGTTGAACAAGTAGCTCTTGAGCAGCACCTAACCATGAATGAGGAGAACCTGGCTGGTAGCCTAGACACAGGAGGGCATGGTCACGAAGCATCCATTTCTTATAGTAGGGAGAAGTCAAAATTGTGTTAGGAGGCTTCTACCATGTTGCCTGCGCAAAGTTGTACAGGGATGAGCCTAGAATGTCTATAAAGTGCAGATAAAGACACAATCCTTTTGGGTGGTTGCAAAGGTTAAACATTAGAGGTGCTGTCATCATCTCTTAAAGCAAACATATGACCCAGCTGTTGATTTGCCTTTCACTGGAGAAAACTGATCTAATCTGATTACTTTAGATGCAGATAAAAATTATGCCTTTGCTATCAATGACCCTAACTGCATTGTATGGGTCATTGTATGCTGATAGCTTGGAGCAATGTTGTCATCTGGTTGAGGATGTCACTTAGCAGTAGAATGCTTTGCTAGTTAAATGTTGAGCCCTGAGTTTCTTCCCCAGCACTGAAAAAAAAAAAAAAAAAAAAAAAAAGGAAAAAGAAAATCCATATCATCAGTACTTTACATTTTTTAAAAGAAAAATTTAATCATCTTGTTTAATGCAGGGACATATTCATTGCCAGCCAGGCTGGCACCACATTTATCTTAGCAGAGTACATAGAAATTTCTTACAGTACAATCTTTAGAAATAATTCAGGTTGTTCCATGCCTGTAGTCTCTCTTGTTCAAACTTTGTACAGGGCCAGATAGTTCTGCTTGTGCAGAGCCTCTGCAGAGTGTTTTTCCACTTGAGTGCCAGCCAGCCACCCGTATCCGTCATCGGGATGGAATTTCAACAGCACTGAAGGCCCAGTAATATTCCTTGTCTGGTGCTTGGTCCCTACCTGCAAGAACTCAGGGCTCTGCGGGTGAGCAGAGGTGTTCTCAAAGAGTTTACAGACGTTAATGTTATAAGTAAAGCAATCTCTGGGTCTTTATATTAAAGAGATTGACCAACCTGAGGTGGAGTACTCCCCATCCTCCCCTTGGATGAGCAGATAGTTGGAAGCACATAAATATATTTCAGACTTGAAAGTCTGTGGTCAAAAAAAAAAAAAAAAAAAAGAGAGGCGGCAGCAGGAAAAGAAGAAGGTAGGAGGCATCTGATTCTATTCCAGGCTCCATTGTCTTCTGGGGTGACATTTTTTTAAGCATCAAGGGAAGGGTATATTTTTGCAAGGTTTCAAAATAGAGCCTGTGCGTACATCATTAAATTTCATGAGCAGGCTATTTGCATTTCCCAAATTCTCACTTTTTATCAGGTTGACAGGTATGCAAATGGGAAAAATGACAGGAAGAAAACCATATTTCAAGTTGTTGATCAGTCCTAGCTGCACCAGGGTGGACGAATGGTTTCCCTGCTGAACGTCAGTCACTTGAGCAGAATACTTGCATGAATTTTGGATGCTGCCATGTCAGGCTTCCTGATTTTTTTTTTTTTTTTCGTTTCCATTTCTCTAAGAAGGGCTTCCTTAGGCTACTTAATTATGCGCTGCACAGTGACATCTAGTGTAGGAAGCAGAAAAAAATGCAGTCATAACACGGAGTTTAATCACCTTTTGGTGCAGTTTTCGAAAGAATAGAGCGGATATGGCTGCGAAACAGCTTCACTCTCCTGGACTATCTTTTTCTTACTTAACAACCAAGAATATCCTTCTCGATATTGCTCAGTTGGGGTGTTTGAGTCATCCTGGGGTGAAAGGAGACCGTCTCCGGTAAAGCCATAAAGTCTAACCCTGTTGCATAGCAGAAGCGTTTTCTATCCTGCAGTTCTCTTGTAAAGGACAAATGTGGGAGAGGCGGCGTGTTGTCATATAAACGCACACACTGTGGGTTTCAGGCAGTGACTCACAGCTGAGCTCCTTCTGGAGAGCGGGTTAATCTTCGCTTGGTGCCGCCACTTGGAACACAGCCGGAGGGGAAAGAAGAGCTTACGTGACGAGAGGCGAAAAGAAACGGGGGCAGCAGAAAGTAGGAGAGAGAGAGAGATCACAAGACCAACTTCACTAACCTCATCATATTCACCCAGGGTCACCAGAGCCTGAATCATCCTGTAATCAGTCACCTCCAGCAGGGCGGTCTTGGTCAATGGAACCCAAGCCATTTAGCAAGTAGCTATCAGCATGTGGCGAGTGCAGCGTGATTGCCTGTTTTCCAGAGTGTGCAGAGCTGATGAGCAATGGTCCATTTATTCTGGCTGTCCAGTCTCACCTCCCATCTCCGCTGTTCCAACATACCAGGGATGTTTACCATGAAGGCCTTTTTCTTGTGCAGAAAATACTGGGAGTTTTGTGGGGGAGGGTGTATTTTTTTAAAATTTCATACACCCAAACTCAGCTCATCATTCTGGTCTTAGAGATAGGTGATGCTTCTGACAATTCTTTATAACCAGTGCCCTAGGTAATATAGCTTTCCTTCTCCATGTTAGCATGCATTTAAGGCCAAAATTCATCTTTATATTGAAACTATATATGTATATATGTGTGTGTACATATGTACATATATGCATATATATGTATATACATATGTATATATGTATATATGTATATACATATATGCATATACAATACATGTATACATAATATATGTATATACATATATTATACATACATATATACATGTATATAATACATATGTATATATACATATGTATACATATATATAATATATATATATTTTATATATATATATTATGACACTGCCACAGTGTTAAACCAATAAAACTGCTTCTTTTCCTGCAAAGTGTGAAGAACACCAAACCGTTGTTTTATTTTTAATTGGATCTGGTAAAAGACCTAAGCAACAGAAAACCAGGTAATTGTCAAGGAGAATTCAAAAGATGGAGAAAGAAGGATCGGATTGGAAAATAAAACTGCTTCTTAGCTCTAGTTTCGCCAACTTGTGAAAGACTCTCAGAGTGAAAAGGTCACCTGGAGATTAAAAGATAAAATCAAGAGTATGAGTTTTGAAAAAGAAAACCAGGTTAGAATGATGCAAAATAAATAGTTCCTCTTGGCTGAACAAAAGAATTTCTAAAGATCATAAAGGCCTATCTATTGATAGTGTTACATTTGCAGTTCTGTCTCTTGGTGCACTTACATAAAAGTTTCTTCTACAAAATATGAACCCTGAGAGTGGAATAACTACATTGTAGAGTATCCACAACTCAGACTTCATAGATGATGCAGGATAATATTCCAAATTGCAGCACATGAGAGCTTCTGGAGCTTGCTAAAGGTTTTTTTAGAAATATTTTTTTACAAACCCACCATCTAATTTTTTTCTTTATTGAGTTCATTGGTACATTTTAGGTATATATTATGATCTTATTCACCATTGAGAATTTGTACCTGTATATGACATATCTTGATTCCTGTTTTTTTTCCCCCATACCCCTTCCTTCCCTTCAACCCCTCTTCCCCCCTAAATGCATAAGCTTTGTTTCCATTTTTCCCTTTTTGCCATCAGATTTTTTCCTTCCTGTTCTGTCTTACTGTGAATTTAATCTGCATGATTTTTCCAAGGACTGAAATTCTACATTTTTCTTTTGTTTGTTCGTCATTTGTGTTTTGCAGGTTGTGAATTGCCTTCTTATGTATACTCTCCACTCTGGTTTTTGATATTGGTCTCTATGTCTGTGTATGTGCACGCGTATACTTACACATAATCATTGGCTCAGTGGCATTTGATCGTGATTCTCCGTATCCCTACAAGAGTGAGATGGGAAAGGAAAAAAAAATGAGGGAGAAAAAGGGAAAAGATCGACGTTTTTAATTAATGCATTATGGCCATCAGAAACTTTGTCAAAACATTGGTTGGAATTATTCTGAGTCTATAGATAAATTTGGGGAGAACTGCCATCTACACAAATTGAGTTTTCTAGGGAGGATCATGTTCTTTCCATCTCTACATTCATATTTTCAAGCATC
>PVIR01044062.1:0-11411 GCA_004026965.1 Petromus typicus
TGAAATATGATTCTACTATACAAAAGAACCCTAGGGAATGTGAATTTACTGTATAGAAATGCCTTAGTTGCAACTGACTTTCAAAATCTCTTCTGCTTGCAGGAACTTTTCACTTTCATAAATTTTTTTTTTTTGAGACAGGGTCTCATTTTGTAGTTCAGGCTGGCCCTGAGGTCAGCCTCAAACTCACATCACAGCAATCCTCCTGCCTCTGCCTCCCCAGTGCTGGGATGACAGGCGTGAGCCACCACGCCTGGCATGTGGTAAGTGGTACTGATTGCTGCTGGGCATGAGTCTCCACGCCCAGTATTGTATGTGGTTGCTGGGGAATCCAACTTGGGTCCTTGAGCTTGCAAAACAGGCGCCACACCATTGAGCTAAATCCCTACCCCCTAAATTTGTTTTTAATTTGCCTCCTGAATCCACTTTTACACTCCTTGGTGACATGACATATGAACTTGACAGATTTCACAGGCTAAAATGCACTTTACAAAAATATTTCAACTTAGGGCTGGGAATTTAGCTCAGTGGTTCCTGCTTAGTGGGAAACTAAGATACATAAGGGGGAAAGGTTTCCTTTGGAGCAAAATAAGATATTCTAAATGTACAAGGCTGTTAAAAAATTATATATGTAGTCCAGGCTGGATTCTACCTTGTGGCAATCCTCCTGCCTCAGCCTCTTGAGTGGTGGGATTACAGGCATGCACCTCCACACTAAGCAACTAAATGAATGAATCAAATAGTAGTTTGATTTTAGTAAAGTTGGCATAAAAGACAATTTCTACTTAATAATAAATGGACTAAGAATTTGGAGAACTATTTGCAGTGCAATTAATACAGGGAAAAAGGCAAAAAGGGAGAGATTTGAGGGACAGGCAAATGTAAAAGGAAGGGGCATGAAAGATTTAAGTGAAAGCAAAGAAGAACAAAGTACGGAAAAAGAATAATGAAGGAAAGAGACAGAGAACGAAGCAAAGAAGGAATTAGAAAAGAGAACAAAACGCAAACCAGAACGTGCTGGGGAGGGAGATCAGGAAGCAGAAAGCTCAAGAGGATGGAAGAAGAGACATGGAGAACTGTATGCTCTTAGCCCCTAAACCCATAGCCTGAAAATTTCTAGGTCAGAGTTTGATGGACAAAACCTTTTCCAATTGTTCTTATCCTTGATTTTGTCAGATTGCAGAGTCTCCTTCGAGTGTTTTCTAACTTGGAAAATCTGAGAAAGGAAAGGTCGGAGAGCCTGGCAGACACAATGAGGGATCAGGTCACACAGGAGGCGATCTCCTCGCCCTCTACACAGGACACCCTCAAGAAGGCAAGGAAAGGGAGGACAAGGGGGGACCGCGCAGGCTAAACGACTTCTGAGACCACAGGTATCTGGAGTAGGATCTGTGCTCTGTACAGGGTCCTCTCCTGAGGGAACAAATGGCAGCAAAAACACTGGATACTTTACACCCACACAAGGCAACCCTGAAACCTCTTACCCTCACCACCACTGCTATAACCCAACAAACACCCCAGGATCAAGCCACGAGGTCGACGCTGCCACAGAGGCCAACATGCATCGTGTGAGAAGTCAGAGTCAGGCAAACACACAGACAGTGGGCACAACCTATCCCGATGAAGACTGCGTGCAGCATGGCGTGAAGAACAAGAACATCTGGCTACCAGGACACCCAACGATGCACAGGGGGAGGCACAGCAGGCGCACAGTGCTGAGGATTACGCCGAGCACCATTTCAGTGATGGGAAAAGCAGATGCAAGAAGGTACATGCACGTGTGCAGTCTGCATTTACTTCTGACGGTAACTGAGGAGCAGATTCCCCTGTGGAGAGAACAGGTTTCTCACAAGCACAGCAGGAAGGCGCTGGCTGGAGCTGCTGCAGGACAGCCAAGAAGCCCAAGAGGAGAACCTGAGACAGGGCTCTGTATGTCTCAACAGGTGAGGCTAGTGTGTCTGCTGAGATCCAAAAGAGAAGGAACTCCTGATGCTGAAACAGACTGTGACAAGACAGACCAAAGAGCAATGAAAGAGCTGTATGCTATGGAACAATATAGCAGGCATCACACTGTCCTTCAGAGTTACTCAGGTATAACAGCCCCGACATTCAACGTAGTGAAAGCGAAACGTGAGAGCAGCATATTAAGATCTTAAGCCAGAACTGAACAACTGACTGGGCCTCGTTAGCACTGACGGCAGGAAAGGACAGGCATGCGGAACACCACAAACAGGCGGAGGTGACCAGGCATAACATGCCTCCCAGTGGGCACGCTCTAAGAAAGCTTATTTGATAGGGGCATTTAATACAATGTACTCTCTGGGGGTGTTCATCTTTTCATTGTTTACTTCAATGATTGCATTTATTTTTAACCTGTACATCAATATTCAATCCACACGTTATTTTGTACTGAATGAAAAGTAGAGTTATTGGAAGAATGCTATAAACTTGGAAACTCGGCTGCTTTAGAGATGAAAGCAAGGAGATTACAATTGAGATATTATTAGCCAGTTGCACTGGGAGGCTGTATTGGTATAAAACTAGCATAAAATTGAAAATATTTTATGAAATTTCTCAAATCCATACAATAAATACTACATCTTCACTCGTATAATAGACTTACCTGAATCAACACACGTAAGTAGATAGTGTTAGTGGCGAATTTACATCCATCACAAATACCATTAAAAGTTGTCATTTCTCATGGACTTTGAAATACGCAAGAAGTGTTAGGTACACTTAACCTCTTTCTAAAACAATAAATATTTTTCAAAAAATAATCTTTTAAAAAATTCTGTTACAACATAAGAAATTTTCAAAATTCAGAAATATTAAAATTTTTAAAAATAAGTGTTTTGTAGATTATAATACAGTAGTAACATTAATAAGAAGGAAAAATACCTTTATAATTACAATTCATTTTCCTTTTTTCACTGGAGGGATGGAATACTGTTACACTGAGCATGCAGTTTACCACTGAGCTATACTATTACATGTTTTTTGGATGCAAAATGATTTTTATTTTTTAAACAGGGTCTCACTGTAGATCAAGCTGGCCTCGAACTCACTATGTATCCCAGGCTAGCCTCAAACTTGTACTTATCCTCCTGCATTTGACTCTCAGGTGCTGGGACTTCAGGTGTGAGTCACCATGACCAGCTAAAAAACACAGAGTAAGGCACACAGTAGCAGAAAGCCATAAAATGAAAAGAAATATATAGAATTAACTAATGATTATAGGATACAGTGTCAATATTTGGAATAAACACTTTATACACACAGCTTTTTAAAAATGTATGTAGCAAAACATTTCATCAAAAACAATGAACAGTTAGCACAACAGGACTCAAAATACTGGAAAAAATAATAAAGATGTAACAAGAATGAAGCAATAGAGCCAGGTGTGGTGGCATACATCTGTCAGCCTAGCACTGTGTAGGCTGAGACAGGAGGATCAACGTGAGATTGAGGAAAGCCTACACTACCTAGTAAGTTTGAGACCAGCCTAAACTACACAAGACCCTATCTCAAAAAAAAAAAAAAAAAAAAAGAAAGAAAAAGGTAATAGGAAAACACAAAATGAGAATGAGAAAAAAATAAGGATGATGGATATATTCACTTGTAAACAAGGCTCTCACTAGTGAGTGGCCTATGGTGGCAGCAGCTCTGATCGTGTTGTATCAGCCTCATGAATGACTGCATTACAGAAGCAGATGAGTTCACCTCTGTAAAACAGAGTACTTTTTAAAGAAAGAAACAGCATACAGAATAATCATTTCATGAATTTTAGATGGAGTAAAAAATGTATAAAATTACAAATATGGCAACTGATAAGGCAGATGGCGTAGAATGAAATAATATGGAAAACAACCAAAGTAATCAAAAACACTTTCCTTTTCTAAACTCATCTCTCATCTTTCTATTGATTCATTTAACCTTTCAGACATTAATCAAACTGCTATTTAAATATATGCCAATTTCCCAGGATGAATATATCTATATATATTTGGGGTTTTTTTGAGACAGGGTCTCACTTTTGTAGTTCAGGCTGGCCTTGAGCTTAGCCTTGAACTCACAGAAATCCTCTTGCCTCAGCCTCCTGAGTGCTGGGATGACAGGCATGAGCTACCACACCCGGCACTGTGCTATGTGGTTACCAGGGATCAAACCTGGGCCTTTGTACTTACAAGACAGGTGCTGGAACCAATGAACTAAATCCCTGGTGCAAATATATTTATTATATAGATAAGATATATACAAACATGATCACTATTATAAAAATTCATCTAGGCATAGCCTTAAGGGTGTGTAAGAAAAAAAGTAAGAACTGTGTGTGATGGCACATGCCTGTCATCTTAGCACTTGGAGGACAGAGGCAAGAGGACTGCCATGAGTTCAAGACAGTGAGTTCAACTGCAGCCTGGACTGGATGATGAAACCCAGTTTCAAAAAATCACACATATATGGGCCGGGGATATAGCTCAGTGGTTCCGACGCCTGTCTTGCAAGCACAAGGGCCCGGGTTCGATTCCTCCCGGTAACCACATGACAATCCTGGTTACGGAGACTCACCCCAGCAGCAATCAGTACCATATACCAGTGCCGGGCGTGGTGGCTCACACCTGTAATTCCAGCACTCGGGAGGCAGAGGCAGGAGGATGCTGTGATGTGAGTTTGAGGCTGAGCTCAGGGCCAGCCTGAACTACAAAGTGAGACCCTGTCTCAAAAAAAAAAAAAAATAAAATAAAATAAAAATAAAAATAAAAAAAAAATCACACATATACAAAAAGTGGGTAAGAAATTTCTGCAGTTTATGTCACCATAACAATCTATACCAATACAATCTATACCTAAATTCACACAAAAAGGCAAATAAAGACCCAGTACACATGTTATGCAGATTTTCAAATACCGGATAAGTGATTACCTAGCAAAATACAAAGCTGTATTAGAAAAGAGTGTTGAAAGTCTGCATGTAGCTAGTGGCAGCACATTTCCCTACTCTGCACAACACCCAGGTCCAATCTAAGTGCCTCACACAGGAACAAAGAGATTCTGATAATGAAGCTGTGTTTGTTCGTTGTGTCAAAGGAAAATTTTGGGGAAAAAAACCCTACACTGTCAAAAAAACAGTTAAATACAAGTATGAGAATATGATAAAAACTCCTATTTTATAAAAGGGCTGAGATAGGATGTAAAAAAAAGAATACATAAAATGGAGGCATGAAAGATAGAAAAAATGAGAAGACATAATTAAATTTTCGTATGAATCCGGGCTCTTCAAGTTAGAAAAAGCCTAATGTTGGCCGGGCGTGAGAAATAGTAACTGGGCCCAATGGTGGTGGCGCTGTGGCACCGTCAGTCTCTAGGGTCTATGGACAGTACAAACATTGTACCTGAAGCCCTGGTGCACAATCCAGTTGTGCTGAGCATGGTCACAAGGGTGCCAAGGAAGACAGACCTTCAAGCAGAGCACTGGAGACTTTCAGGGCTAGTATTTTACTCTTTTGAGGGCTGCCCTGGGTGTCATGTCACACTGATCATCATCCTTGACCTTTATCCAGGCTATAAATGTCACTCATGCTCTACATCATTAATATGACAAGATGCCGCCAGCCCCTGACTTAGCAGGTGCACTGGACATACCAGCTCCTGCATGGCACGGTACCCAGAGGTGGCAAAGACAAGACCTGCACACCCAACCCTAACAGAATGAACGAAGCTACGCAAAAGTGTGCTGTCCTTACACTCTCCATCCTTCTCAACACCTGTATTACATGTCCGATGTCACTAGTGTGAGACTAGCAGACTCTAGATCTCCAGGATCTACGATGACGCCCCTGGGAGACAGGAGGACACACTGAGGCAGGCCTGACCTGATGCTGTTTTATCTCCACTGCGCCTTTATCCATAGGCCACTGCTATGTTAGTTCAGGCCCGAGTTTAAAGAAACAGGGAGGAGGCCAGGGATATAGCTCAGTGGTTCCGGCGCCTGTCTTGCAAGCGCAAGGGCCCGGGTTCGATCCCCGGTAACCATATACCATACTGGGGGTGGAGACCCACACCCAGTGGGTCTCAGCCCTCTATCTTCACTAAAACTTCTATACTATCCTCTTCTCAAGGTGTGAGCCATAGACTATGACCAAAGGTAACCTCTTTATAATACTAATAAAAAGTGAAAGCAAAACAAACATACGTACACACTAAAGAAAAAACCCGGAAGTGCTCCCTTTTCCAAACAGCAGTCATAGTATTTTTCTGATTGGATTGATTGCGAGTACCTGATCAATACAGCATTCAAAATAAGAAACACTCTGTTGAATGTCATGTTCTACAGGGGACAGTTTTAAGAGTTGATTAACCAAGTCCAGAGATGCTGCTTGAGTTACAAAAGGAACATACTGAGATCAACCCAAAGGAAGAGGAAGATAAATGTAGTGAAAATGTACAGAATATGCCTAATTAATCAACCATATTGTCAAGCCTGGATCCCTTAAACCTGCTCAACACACATTCCTTTATCTGTATTTGCGGAAATATATGTAACACGTAATAATAATAGGAACTGTCTCCTGAACTTTGTGGGATCTGGTGCACTGCACGTTGCTGGCAGTCACTCTGGGTCTCCAGTGGCTGAGAGGGCAGCGACCCATGAACACTGCCCACCCTCATGAGCAGCGGTCACACCACACACCATCGGAGAGAAAAGCCAGTCAGTCATAAAACTGGAAGCGTTCCACTGGATAATTTTTCTTTTCTTCATTACTAAAGATTTAACTCAGGGCCTCACACATGCTAGGCTTGAGATGTATCCCCAAATATTTACTTTATACTGAAACAGAGTCTTTCTCAATTGTCCACGCTAGGCTTGGTGTTGCAAGACTGCTGTCTCAGTCTCTAGGGGCAGGGATTAAAGGTGGGCACCGCAGGCCTCCCTGATGTTTACACAAGCTCTGAAATCTCCATCGATCACGGTGATTAGAGAACCCCATGGTGGAATGGGCAAAATGCCAGACACTTGTCATTTCAGCAGTCAAGGAGGTGGACATCGTTCCGAAAGTCCTTCCTAGCGTGGGTAAGTAAGAGCAGGACTCAAAAATTGAAGAGAAAAAAAAAAAAAAATTGTGGGAGGGCACACAGCTGAGAGCGAAATTCTTGCATTCAGTCCTCATTATAAAAACCATCAACCTGAATCTCTTTTATCAAGAGAAATCCATTTTCGGTCTATTTTACTGACGATGTCTAATGATAATTATCAAACCAGAAGGCCAGTTTCCAAATTTCCAATTTTGCCTCACAAACGATTAGTAGTAACAGAAGACATTTACAGTAACTGTCACTAGGTTCCCTTCCTTTCTTTAGGCTTGTGGCCTCTGAGCATGCCCTGAACTCTCTGCCCTGTTGAAAAATCCCTTTTCCTCCTATTCATCCGTGAGAGTGCAGACACTAGTATGGTGACTTACTTGTACTTCAGTGTTTTATATCAAGTGCATCTCAGTGCACATTTTGATTTTAAATCACTAGACAGCATGCAAGGAGTGCCAATTGTTCTCACGATGACGATTCCCTCCCCGGCCCCGCCCGTGACCCCGTCCACGTCCCCGTCCGTGTGGATGTGTCTGTCGGCGCAGGTTTAAATCAGCTACAGCTCCTGCCCGGCAAGCTCGAGTCCCCGAGTTCAACTCCCGGGCGAAAAAACAAAAGATTATGATCAAATGGGGCGATTTTAATTATTTCCTTTGACAAAGAGACCACCTTATTCCACGTTGGTAATACCGTGACGGCTCCATCAGTTTTTCAGCTCTTGCACGGTCTGGAATACTTCATTTCTGATGGTATAGTTCATTTAGCTACCTTACGAATAAGCCACCTCGCTAGGGAAAATGAACCTTGCAAAACAAGCCGTATTCTTGCAAATGAAAGTAATAATAGATAGAAAACTACATACAGAAACCTAAGAACGAGCTTCTAGGGAAGCGCCGGGGATTTGCACCGCCCCGGGAGCCGGGAGGACACCGCCCCGCAGCCGGCCCCGCCCACGTCCTTCCCCGCACCGACTCCGCCCACCCGGCTCCGGTCCCGCTACGTCACCACGGCGCGGCTCCGGGCTCCGGGTCCTTCCCACGCCGCTGCAGCAGAAGTCTCGGAGGCGGACGAGCGAGCTGACGGTTCTCGGGACCACGCTCCGGACAACCACTTTGGCGCCATGACACCGGAAGTTCCGCCCCGGAATACGGTGAGAAATCAACTCCGGCCTGCGAAGGTGCAGCTCAAAAGATACATTGTAACCCGGGAGCTTCAGGACCGGGCTTTGTCCCGGACAGCACGCTCCCCTCGCCTAACTATAACTGCATTTCAGCGTTCCCTCCGGCTTTGCAGAGCTGCCCTGTTTCCCTCACGGACTCCGCGCGTTCTTCCCGAGTTCGGCTCACGCGTGCTCAGCAGGTCCCGCTCGGTTTCCTGTGGAAGAATCGATCCTGATGGAGGAAAAGTCGTGAGAGCAGGACCGGGCCGGACTCGGGCTGGAGGGAAGGGGCTGCGGGAAGGGCGGGGTGCGCGTGAGGCCGCGGGCGGCAGGGTCAGATTTTCAGTCTCATCTACGCCTTTGCCGTCAGGAAAATGATACGTGGTCCCTCAGAAAGGATTACAATTCGTATGCAGATGGTGATGAGAGTTAAAGGAGAGCGATGTTCTGCAAAAGGGTAAAGAAGAAAGAGAAACAGACGTTCCTATTTCCTGGGGCAAGTTTCATAATTCATCCAGGATCATAAAAAACAAAACAAAAAACCCTGAATGTTGCAGATAAGGATATTTCCAGGCCTGAGGCCGGCACGATCGCTGACGCCGAGCCTCCCCTGGTCCACCGTGTCACTTCCGGCCGGACAGCGGCACCTGCAGCTTGCTGCCCGCCGGCGCCCTCGCTCCGCCGCCAGTTCTGCCCCTTTCCGCACCGACGTGCCCGGCAGGACTCCAGCGGGTGCATCGGCGCGAGTCTCGCTCCAGCCGGCGGCCAGGAGGTGATGGATCCCCGCGGAGCTCCGTCCAAAGCGTCGCGGAGGCTCCAGTGAGACCTGGGACCAGACCGGCCTCGGTGCCTTCCTGAGGCTCCTTCCAGGTCTCTGTCTGCTGTGGCCTTTGGTGAAGTGGTTAGACTTTTCTCATTTGTATTTACGTGATGTTTCTGGGTCGGATGAATTTAACCAGGATGCATTCGCTCAAACAAGGAACTCTCTCTCTCTCTCTCTCTCTAATACTGAAAGAACTACTGAAGACAAACCTTGTGTTAATGTTGTGAGAAGGCATCATGTGCTTCCCATTAGAAAACACACAAATTGATAATGATCATTAGTATAAATACACATGAGAAATCTTTAATTTTCCATGACTTTTCTTGAAACTTGACATTGTACAGTGGAGAAATTCATTCTCATATTACCTGAGAATCTTTGTAATCATTTTGGTTGATTCATACTGTAAATGAACACAGTATTATGAGAAAATGCTAATATAAGGGATGCACCAGTTACCAGTCCTCCATGTGAAAATGAATATTGAATTAAATCCCTGAGAATGTACAAAGCTCTCAGTTACTTTCAGAACCCTTCCATCACTTATGTGATGTGAGCCTATGCAGATAAGTCACATAAAAATGAAATATCAAGTAATTTTCTTGAAAATAAACAACCAGAGGGCTGGTGATTTAGCTCAGTGGTTCCGGCACCTGTCTTGCAAGCACAAGGGCCTGGGTTGGATCTCTGGTAACCACATAACAATACTGGGCGTGGAGACTCACCCCAGCAGCAACCAGTACCACATACCACAGTGCCGGGCGTGGAGGCTCATGCCTGTAATCCCAGCACTCGGGAGGCAGAGACAGGAGGATTGCTGTGATGTGAGTTTGAGGCTGAGCTCAGGGCCAGCCTGAACCACAAAGCGAGACCCTGTCTCAAAAAGAAAATACACAACCAGAGCAGATACCCTAAAGTGTAAATATTTAAAACTCCATCTTAGAGTGCATCTCTGGATGAATGCCTAAGTTCATATTCAGAATAAATGTGCTCACATAATTTTTTGCCATCTTGTAAACAATAGTGTGGGAGTTTAATATTATGTTTAAGTTAAATTGTAATTGCTTTATTTTGCATGATGTTAGATCTATACATGAATTGATTTGTATTTCCTGTGTACCAGTAGGCTCAGTATTTTGTAGGTTATTTTTGTTTCTAGTAATTATAGGTTAATGTGACTTCAAAATTAAATGTTTATCTTTATTAACTTTATTGGTAAATTTTAGGTATACTTTATGGTCACATTCGTCATTCGGAATTTGTACCTGTATGCGATGTCTCTTGGTTCCTATTTTTTCCCCATGCCCCTTCCCTCCTTTCTACCCTCCCAATTTACAAAAACTTTGTTTCCATTTTTCCCTTCTTTTCTTGTATTTTTCATTTCCCTTCTTTTCTTCCCTCTATTCCACTCCCTATTTATCTTTTGGAACTTTTCTTCCTATTTAATGTGATATATTATACATTTTGGTCTCCGTTTATACTCAGTTTCTCACATGAGGGAAGCTTGTTTCAGTATTTATACACGTGTGTCCTATTTATTTCACTTGAGATTACGACCTCAAAAGACACAACCCACAATATGGGAAAATATTTTACCTGCTGTTCCTCAGACAGAAGCCTACTATCTATAATGTATGTATGACTTTAAAAATCAGACCTGTCAAAGTTAACGATCTAATCCAGAGGTAGGCATCTGAAATGAACAGACATTTTTCAGATGAGGAAGTAGACACAGCAAATAAACATATGAGAAAATGTTCAACGTTTCTGGTCATTTCAGAAATGCAAATGAAAACAGTGCCAGGGTTCCACCTCACCGCAGTAATAAATAAATAGCAAGTGCTGGCATGGTTGTAGGGAAAAAGCAACCCACAACCCTGTTGTCTACTGTTGGTGGGAGTAAAGACTGGTGCGACCACTGTGGAAATCAGTATGAATATTCTCCAAAAAACTATGATTAGAGGTCATATTTGACCGAGCTATCCTCCTCCTGGGTATCTTCATAAAAGAATTAAAAGCATCCTACCGCAGTACTATGTGTACACCCATGTTTGTAGTAGCTAAACCTTGGAAACAGTCCAAATGTTCATCAGCTGGAGCCTGGATAAAGATACGTGTTTTGTTCTTTATAAAAAAGAGTACTAGGGGCCGGGGAGTTAGCTCAGTGGTTCCGGCGCCTGTCTTGCAAGCGCAAGGGCCCGGGTTCGATTCCCCGGTAACCACATAACAATACTGGGTGTGGAGACTCACGCCCAGCAGCAACCAGTACCACATACCACAGTGCCGGGCGTGGTGGCTCACGCCTGTAATCCCAGCACTCAGGAGGCAGAGGCAGGAGGATTG
>PVIR01044063.1:0-11422 GCA_004026965.1 Petromus typicus
GTGTTGAGACGGATGTACTTGGGAGGTGGGAAGCAGGAAAGACAAACAGGAAACAGGAAATTGCGTAGGGACAGCCGCCTCCTTCAGTTTTACCTCATATACATATCATTCCAATCTGCTGACCAAAAATTACATGCATCACACTAGCCTGAATGTGTCAGTTATTTTATTTTGAAAACTTTTGCACATGGTAGGCAGTAAAAATATTTGTGGAATGAATGAAATTATCACTAACACCCCTGAGCCATATGATAACTAAGTTTAAAATTCTTCTCATTAAATTCAGTTCTAAAGCTGAGGCCCCGTGAAGCTGAGTGACTCTGATCTGTAACAGGATGGCCACAGTTTGGCCATCTGTCCCAAACTGATGCTCTGGAGCCTGTTCTCCAGAATTCTACAGACTGTTTCTCTCTAGATTTGCAGTCTTTGTGTTTCATTGTCTTTGCTTGTCTTGTGGCTGTCTGGATAATACACCTGTCACACCAGCTATGTTAGTGGCACTTGCGGGCCATGTAACATTAATTAGCACTATCCATTCTATCCATATCTATCCATTCATTCACAGCGGGGATCTGTTAGCAATCCTGTCATTTTACAGGCTCGCATCTGTAGCAGGCAGTGGAGCAGATGTCTCAGCCTTTTCTTGTGTACCCAAGTCCAGGCTCTGGAACCCCATTTGATAAAGTTTGTGTTCTGCTGTGAGAGTGCTTAGTAAAGGAGCTCACAAGAGAAAATAGCTCCCATACTCATTGCAAATTCAAATTGAGCCAAAGGCTTTCAAGAATAGTAAAGCCTGAGGAGCTGGTGCCAGGCAGATGCTGCCTTGCCTGGAACTCTAACACTCCTGCATTTCTACAGCGGTGTGTGTGAAAATCTGCTCCTCACCAGGCAGAACACGAGGCCAGCGGGCAGGGGGAGGTGCAGCCTGCTCTGTGAAAAGGTGGGGCAACACAGGGACATCTGAGGCCTGCCCGTGACCTTGAGGAGGACGTGACTTCTTCCCCACCACTCCTCAGCACCTCTGCAACTCTACAAACTCAACCCATGAGCTCCCTGGGGAGTAATCTCCCTCCAGCAGTTCCTGGACTCACTGCCTCATTCTTTGTGGTTAGCCTGGTGGAAACTGCTTTTCACCAGCCAGTGATCCAGAACTGTACCCTATTCCTTCCTGTAGACTAATAAAGGTAAGGTCTGGCTTGTGCTGGGCACACCGAACCAGCCAGGGCTGCCCTTGGTCAAGTGTCACCCCCGGGGCAGTAGCTAGATTTTCTGACTACTTCTCCAGAGGGCCATGCCAAAAATTGGAGTTAAGATCTTGCTAAGAGATAGAGCTATAATTTCCCAGGGGTTGGCCCTGCCATTAGCACTGTATAACTATGTTCTCTGCGATCAGAATATCCCTGATTGCTAAGCTAAGCTGTGGCTTAGCTGGAAGTGACATACCTGAGCCGCACCTAGAGAATGTCTAGGCCAAGGTTTAAACTACACCTTATGGCTGGAAAGCTGATGTTTCCCCCCCTCAGACGCTGACTGCCTCGCATTCACGTGCCTAGTGGAGGATGCTCAAAGAGCAGCTACCAGTGCTCACTGCCAGGGAGAGAGATCTCTTCCTGGCTAAAGTGACATCTGTGGCCTGCTGCAAGCCAGAGCCAAGTCCTGGACTTTCCTAGCTTCCCCTACAAGATGCTCACTGTCAGTAAACAGGGACACTTGGTTTTGCATAGCAGCCTACACCTACAGTTAAATTTACCCACAACTGTAGCCTTGAATGCTGAAGTACTACTCACAAGCATGTTCGAAAGCCAGGGCAGGTTTCCCATCCTCCAGAGTGGTTTCTGAGGTCGTGCATGAGAGCAGCTAGGAGTGGCTAGTGCCACAAGCCTGGACCAGAGCCAGGTAGACTGATTCCCAAATGTCACTGAGTGGCTAAGTGACCTAAGGGAAGTCAGGTCTTCTGAATCTCACTTTGTGCTTATCATTGCTAGTAACACTGGTATGTGGCTTAGAGAAGACTCTGCCTATGTCACACTTTAGTGTTCTATAGGACAGATAATCTTATCTCCTCCCCTGGCTTGTCCATTCTCAAAATCCTGGTTCCTGTAAAATCTGAGGTTCCTGAGGGACAGACTACAGAAGACACCAGCCACCTGCTAATCACACCCAGCTAGTACATTATTATTATATGGCTTTCCCCCCCAGAATTTATTGTTCTTGGCAAACATTATTAATTTTATCATCTTCTCCTTTAGCATCACACTGAGAATTTATTTAACTCTTCCAGGAGAATCATGCCTTTTCCTGACTCAGTAAATGTATTATGAGTTGGGATGTTGTTGGTTATCCAAGAACTAATCAGCTCACTGGTAAGTTAGGTTTTCTGGCCATTTTCAGAATCACATATAATCTCACTTTCCTGACTCTACCTAAAGAAAAGCTGATCAAACTGACATTGGTTCAGAAGTTCATTTGCAGTGGCTGAAAACCTATGAGGTTGTAGCTGCTTTGCACACATGTGTGATACAAAGTCCTACTGGGGAATAAAGTTAGAAGAAGGGACAGGGCCTCAGGACAGGATGTACAAGGCCAAAGACAGAGGAAACACTGTTAGGACTTGGTGGACCATCAGCTTTTGGTGCACGGCGCTGATTTTGCTCAGTGATGCACACTTGGGCCATGAGACACTGTAATGCGTTGCTGAGGTCCCGCCATTGGACAGAGCTGTGCTTCTCCCCATGGGAGGGGCTGTTGGCTGTGATGACTCACAGCTGAGCCCCATTTGGACACTGCCCTTGGTGGAAGAGAGCTCCTCACTCAGTAAAAATGTCTGGGCCCATTGTCTCAACTCAGGACATTCTTATTTCATCTCTGAAAGATAGGCTGGGGGCTTAGCTTTGGCTGTTTCTGTGGTCATCTTAGGGTGCCCCCAGCTTCACGTTTCTCCTGTGTGGTCACTGAGCGGGAAGGCCTTGCCTACAGAATTCCTCAAAGCTCCTGTTGCAGCCACTCCCTGTGCTTTACCTGTGCCTGTGTCCATCTGAGTGGACTGCTCCCCCAGCCTTTCCTGGGGGTTAGGAAGCTGCTGCTTTTCACCTGGTAGCTGCAGGTCTGGATGCAGGTGTGGCTCTGCATCATGCTTCAGAGTGACCTTTACCTTTGAGCCTGCCTCCTCCTCACACCAAGAGACATCTAATAATCCAACTCAGGGCTACTTTCTTCTGTTTCCTTTCGGGATGGAATTCTGGGAGTTATTATTGTTGCTGTTGTTTATTTTATTTTGTTGATGTGTCTCACTGTGGACCAACATGACCATGTAAGTTGTCCTTCCACCAATGACTTCTGTTCTTAGATGACATTTTGTGCTTTACCTGCAGCTGGTCTGAGCATTCAAGGGTGCGCTGTCTGAGGTTCTGGCCCTGCCACCAGCCTTCTCATGAGCTCTGGATGCATGTTCATGGTGAAGCATCTCTGGTGAAAGCTTTCTTACATCTTTGGCTCCTGAGGAATTCATCTTTCACTGCAGCCTGCACTTGGGCTTTAGAAATTTGCTTTTAAAAGAAAGAAATAGCAGCTGTCTAACTCCCAAGGTGGGAGGACCTATCATCCTGTGCTTTGCCAAGTTGACTCAGCGCTTCTGTCCCATCTTTCCTAGGGAGCTTTTCCTGCTTGGGCCAGTCCCGGACTGGGGAACTGAGCCTCTCCTCCCTCCAGGAGCCTTGCCCAGACCTCTTACCTTTGTGGACAAGATTTGTTTTGCCCTCTTCTTGGAGAAAAATTGGAAGCTTTAAGAATATTATTCACTTTTAAAACCCATGCTTCTGCGTGTAGTAGCAAGATTTAGATGTACGCATTAAGTAGATGTATCAAAAGGAGATCGCTGTTGCTTAGTTAAACATTTGCCAGATAGAAGAGCTGAATTGTCAAGAGTTCTCATCTTTGCAGCTAAAAAAAAAAAAACCCTTGTATAGGAATTTTGGGTTATTACTTCCTGCCTCTACCTGTAACATGTTATTTAGCCTCTTTGGACCTCAGTTTCCCCTTCTGTGGGACAGAACTGTTTATAACAGATATCTGGAAGGAAATTAAATGAGCAATTGTATGTTAAGGTGCTGAGTACAGTACTCACAGCACCAGCCTTCCTGAGGCTAACATCTCTCAGTTCTATCTGAGACTTGGGTATGCCCCATAAACTGTCTTCTGTGGAATGGACAACTGTCAGTTACTGAGCAGAAAGGAGCAAATCACTGCTCAGTGTGGGCCTTAGGGAAATAAAGCACATTTTACTGCATTGAAACTCTGTGGAATTTTGTAGCTGCTTCTCACCCTTTGGAATGTGGAATAGACATGTGTATAGATGGTACTGATGGTAGGAGCTTGAAGGCTAGTAGTCAGTAATCCAGTACTCTCTAGTTCTGTGCCATTTCAGCCCTTAGCATGGTCCCAGGGTTGCATTAGCTAAGCCTCTTCTGCAAAAGAAATAACAGAAGGATGGACTGAAGGAGCAAGTACAGAGGAAGAAAAACATATAAGAAAACAAAACAAGGAAAAATAAAGAAAGGTTTTATGGACATGGCTGATCAATCACTGTGACCTGGTTTCCTGGAAAGACCTAGAGAAAAGTCAGATGATAAATTCGCTAGCGCATGAACAATCACACCTGCTGGTAATAAAAAACCAGATTCCAAACCGTTCCATCTACAGATTTAATGTTCTTCTGAGGCAGGTAGATGGACTGCTCTGTAGATAAAATAAGTAATAATGTAGCCTACAGTATCATCAGTAAGATACATGGCTCTGTGCCACCATGAATTTGCTAACAAGCTTGGAAAAAATATGTCTGGGGGCCATTGTAATGTGAGGCAGGTGTGCCATGAATCAGGCTCGAGGTGACATTCTGGTCACTCAACACACAGGTAACTTCAGTCACAGTTTGAATGATGTTGAGAGCGAATTTCTCACTTGAGTTAATCCTGAGTTATAAGGAATGACTAACACTTTAGAGAATGGAATTAGACTTCTGACAAGTTGGCGAAGTAATTAGTCATAAACTCATGAAGTTGCAGACAACTAAGGCCAAATTTATTTAGAGAAAACACCTTCACAAGTAGTTGAATGGGGAAATGAATGCCTAAAACTCACACCAAGAAAGGACTTATGCTCATTTATGGGGATAGATAGAAATCACATTTAGGATGAGCTCAAAAACCAGTCTTGGGAATCAGTTTGGATTGAATCACAGGTGTTCTGCTTCTGAGATGTGTTTTCTTGGACAGATCCTCACCTCTGGTTCACCTCTTTGGTTGCATTTTTTTTTAAAGATAATGATTTCTACCTTATAGAATAAGGTAACATTCATTGTGGAGAAAATCCTTTACAGTAGTTACCAGTTACTATTAGTTGTCTACCCAACATCGTGTTCGTCTCCTATTGGAGAAAGGAAAGAATTTTATAGGCAGCGGCATGGTGTCCTCCCAGGTGGCGATCCTCTCCATCGCCCTGTGCACACTTCTGCACTGTTCTCTCTCTGGATTTCTTAATATGCAATAAGAGATGCTCTTATGTAAATTGGGATTGCTCTCATGTTTATTCTCCTAAAGTATAAAGTGCATCTATCAAAAAAGGCTTTAATTATAACTTTTCATTATTCATTTTTTCTGTATGATTTAACCCTGATAATAATTTTTTTTTTATTTTGAGGGAAACTTTCTCATTTGCATTCCAGTTTCTTTCCTACTATTCCATCTTCCAGCCTGTATTGGTAGAATGATATTTCTAAATACAAATCTCAGGCCATGACCTTTAATGTTTTCAAGAAGCAAATGTAAATGTCAGACTACAAGGCCTTTTCTTCAAGATCAACAGTTTTCACTCTGACAACGGCTAGGAGTCAGCCAGAATGATTTAAACCAGCACCCAAGCCAGAGTTTTTTTTTTTTTTTTTCATTAATTTAATTTAAGATCTGGGCACATTGGAAACCCCTAGGTTGCTCTCACATGATCACAGTTAAGAGCAACCATACATTGCCTGACTCTTGCCTCAAGACCAGCTGCCTCGTACTCAGCAGTTGTACTTGCACTTTGTTGAATGGGAGACATGGTGCCGCGATGCAAAAACACCGTGCTTCGTGTCATGGGACAAAGATGTGTGAGAAAAGATTGCATTGTAAAATAATATGTATATTGTGCAATACAGAATAGGAACAGCAGTCACAGTACAAAAAGCTATTGAGTTCTAGGCATCTTATTAAGAATTTTGATCAATTGCCTCATTTTATCTTCAGAAACAGTTCTAAAGATGATCTGAAGATGGCAAAACTATTCTCTTTGAAGATGAGGCCAAAGGTTCAAGTGCAGATGGCAAATCGGCTAAGATTATAAAAAGGAAAGTGTCATTGTCTGGGCTGGAGAGGTCTGTGTCTTCTTGTTCTCTGTGCACTGTGTGACTCTCCTTAGTGGGTAAATGAGCCAAAGTTTGGAATTAATTTTTCTTTCAAGTCCTTCTTTTGTGGTCACATCTGTGTAATGTTCACCCATTCATAATGCTGAAAGTTGTTTGGTTTGGGTACTGGGATTTGAACCCAGGGATTTCCCATTGAATTACCTCCTCAACCCTTTTTCTTTCCCCATTTATGTCTTCATTCACTTATCAGAAGGATCTGATTAAGTTGCTCAGACTGACCTTGAAGCTGTGATTCCCCTGCTTCAGCCTCCTAGAATGAATACTAAGCTTTCTGAGAAAGACTTAGTTGCCAATCTGCTGAATAAACTGCATTTTTAAGAGAAGATTTCCATGCTAACATTCAGATGACATAGGCTTTATACAGATCCCATAGACCTGGACTGCATCCTCTGCTGTGGTACCCTAACTGCTTCACCATGGACAAGGAAGATTGGTTCTCTGAGGTTGTTCTTCCTTGTGAAATGTAGTGCTATTTAGCAGCTTTATTTAAATAATTAAATGAGAATTTTATTTATAGGTAGTGTTAAGCACTAGAGAAAATTAAAATGGTTGTTTTGAAGAAAAATGAGATGCTCAGCCTACTGGAAGGCATTTGACTGGAGGTTGGAGGGATGTCTGATAATCTTTCTCACTTTATATAAAAACTTACCTCTTTGTCAATAGAGCGCGGTTTCTCCACCCTGATAAAAATGACCACATCTTCAGTCTTTTCAGAAATGCAGGGGAAAAACTCTACCCAGCTCATCTTTATACCTGACTGAAAGTGGTGTAAGATCTGAAACAAAAAATCTATAATTTCTTCTTCTAATCCAGACCCTCTGCACTGTATAAGGCTGGTGATCTCTTGCTCTTGAAGCACCACTAGGTATCTATGTGCCTGAGTAAGAACAGAAGTCAAGGTTAGCTCAGGACTTGCAGCTTCTTTTCCTTTTGGACTTTCAGAGGCTGAATGGGCAGACAGTGCAGCGATCGGTCCTCCTTAAAATCTGGGGCATCCAAATCACTCTTCTGGATGTTTGCCTGGGAGCAGAGCTCTGGCTTCCAGCTCTCTGGACAAGAGCCGCGATAAAGAGACTTGCGACTGCCAGCATGTCGAGCAGAAACATGGAAAAAACCACTCATGCAAGAACACACTCGAGCGTTTCCAGGAGACTCCAGCCAGGGAATCTTTGTCACTCTTTTCCTAGCAAAGACAAACCATGCCCTCCCCTCTCCACTTGGCTAACTATTACCAAGATTGCAAAATTAGAAACAGCTTCTAGAGATTCAGAGTCTAGAGAGAGCCACAGTGCATGCATTTAAGCACAGGGTCTTACTCTGCTTTCTATTCTATGTGACTCATCTTTTTCCATGTGCTTTGGAAAAACTTCTGCAGTGCTAAGTGTGCCCTCTTGGTCTGTTCCATCTTGTGCAGATATTTTTTAAACTTTTTGAATTTTAGGTGCAGAGGTTCAGTTCAATCATGCTCCTTTTTCAATTCATGACCCTTTCTTGTGTGATCCTGTAAATACATTCTTGTCTTATTTTAGTTTTTCTCTGTATTTACCATTAGCATTCTTTACCATTTAGGAAACACTTCTAAGATTTTTAGTCATTTTTATGTGTGTCTATCTATAAAAACACAGGCATATTGGTATATGTATGTGATTCCTGGTGTGCGTAAGGGTATCTTACTGCATTTTTTTGTATTTCCTAAACATTGTACCCTGCGGTATGCCCTCTAGCTTACTGATTGGACAGTTCAATGTGGTCACCAACAACTACTGACCTGCTGCTGCAAGTGAAGGGCTGTGTTCATTTTTCTCTGTGGTGCCTTATGGCCCCATTGAGGCTCTCGGCCATGTTTCCCGGAACCAGACTTCTGAACTGCACAGGACAGAGAAGCTGTTCACAAGAGCTGTCTGGTTATCTTGCAGGAAGATGGTGCCCATTCTCACTCCGACCAGCAATGCCTGTGGCTTCCTGCCTCCTTCACCTTGTTGGAAACATAGGATACTCCGCATTTTCCACTTTTGCCAAATGAAGGAGCACTAAATAGTGTCAAGTTACCTTCATTTTTGTGGTTCTTGTTATGGGTGAGGTTGAGAATCTCTTTACCTTCAGTCACTCAGTTTCTCCTTTGCGTACTCTCTATTCTTGTTTGTTACCGTTTTTATGTTTTGCTCTGATGACTATTTAGTTTTTATTAATAAACAATCTTGTTTTAACCTTCACTAGCATCTCCTCCTAGCTTGTACACATCTCCTCGCTTATTGAGTAAAACTCTTTAATTTTTATGTAGGCAGATCTAACAATTTTGGTTGTCTTATTGTTTGTGTTTGTGGTCTTATTTAAAAATATTTTTTCACCTTGAGGTCATATTTTGCCTACATTAAGTCTATACTTCCTCTGAGGTCTGTCTGACAAGAAGTAGGGATCTAAAGGTTTATTTCTCAATATACACAGGCAACTTTCCCAAAGTCTTTGCTTAAGCATTTTCTTCATTCTTCGCCTCCATCATACATCAAATTTCTTTATATGGTTCTGTGTTCTGAACATTTTTATCTCTTATATATTTCATTCATCTGTTGCTGTGCTTGTACATACTGTTGTATGATAGGGATAGTTTCCTCTTCTGCTCAGTGTGTGTGTGTGTGTGTGTGTGTGTGTGTGTGTGTGTGTGTAAATGACTTAACTATTTGAGAACCTTAATACTTCCATATTAATTTTGGAATCAATTTAGCAAGTTTTTCAAAAGCTTCTGGTGGTGTTCATATCAGAACTTAATGAATATATAGATTAATTTAAGAAAACTGTATCAATTTATAATGGCAAGTAATTCCATTCATTATTAAGTATTTTTCTCCTTTATCCACAAAATTGTGTGTATTTCCTGCTATTTTGAATCCTAGAAACTTTAGAGGTTTTTTAGTACCATGCAGAGGATTTGATTTATGTGGTCATCACCGTGGTTGTGGAAATCTACTTTGTAAATGACAGATTTGCTGCATTCTTTTGTTAATTTTAGGGGCCTGTTGCTCTGGGGGGATGTGTTAACATCTAACTCTATTCTAGATGGTGCATTAACACCAGAAGTGCAAACTTTCTCTATATGTTCTTCATCACTAAATTCCCTTGGATCTTCTCTGTCCAGATGGATAATGATCAGAAACACTGCTGACCACTTCTTTGCATTTACCAGACTGGACACTAGCCTAGGTACTTAGCGGTATTGTCTTACTTGATCCTAAACGCAACCTTACCCATTTTTATCCTTATCTACACTTTTCAAATTAAAAAACAGAATCTAAGAAATAAATCGCCTGAAGTCACAAAGACACCTACGGACCGAGACAAAATCAGGAATTTTTGTCTCTAAGTCCCAGGCCCACGATACAGGTGTTCAAGGGGTGGGCCACAGTCTGCTCACCAACCCTGGGTGAAGCTTCTCTTATTTCACTTTTTATGAAAAATATGGCAGTTTTTATAACAACACTTAAGCTAGAAGTATTCTGATTACATTTACTTACTGCTTATTTAGTGTAATATTTAATAGAAATAGATAATCATTACATTTATGTTCATTTGATTAATAAAAACAGATTGTATCTTGAAGTTTTGTCTTCAAGAGTTTTACCTAACCTGATTTGTAGCAGGTTTGGTGTATCTGTCTTAATATTTAGGTCTCTTATCCACTTTGATTTTAGCTTGGTACACGGTGAAAGAGATAGGCTACCTTTAGTCTCTGGCAAGTTGAAGCCCACTTTTTCCAGCACCATTTGTTAAAGAGGCTGTCTTTACTCTATTGAGGATTTTTGGCTCCTTTGTCAAAGATGAGGTGGCTCAGTGTATCTTGAGTTGTTTCTGGATCTTTTAATCTCCACTTCACTGATCTTCACATCTGTTGTTTTGCCATTACCATGCAGTTTTTATCACAATGGCTCTATAGTATAGTTTCAGGTTTGGGATCGTAATACCCACCACCATGTCCTTGTTGCTTAGAACTGCTTTTACTATTCTAGGTCTTTTGTATTTGGATTTTTCTCTCTACATCTGTGAAATATGCTGTTTGGATTTCAATCAGGATTGTGTTGAATCTATATAGTAGTTGTAGGAGTATAGACATTTTGACAATATCATTTTTTCTTGCCCAGGAGTAAAGTATGCCTATCCATTTTTTAATATCTTCTATCTAGAATATATAAAGAGCTTAAAAAATCAGCCCCCCCCCAATTTTAAAGACTCAATTCAAAAACGGGCATCTGAAATAAACAAATACTTTTCAGAGGAAGAAGTAAGAGCAGCTAGGAAGTATATGAAGAAGTGCTCAACATCATTGGTCACTCAAGAGATGCAGATGAAAACAACAGTGAGATTTCATCTCATTCCACAAAAAATGGCTGCTATTTCAGAATTAGCCAGCAATAAATATTGGCGAGGCTGTGGAGAAAAGGGAACCCTTCTCCACTGTTGGTGGGAGTGTAGACTTGTACAACCTTTGTGGAAATCAATGTAGAGATTCCTCAAAAAGCTAGGATTGGAGGTCCCATTTGACCTGGCCATTGCTCTGCTAGGTATATACACAAAAGAATTAAAAGATTCATATCACAGCGACATATGTGCACCCATGTTTATAGCAACTCAGTTTGTGATTGCTAAGTCTTGGAAACAACCAAAATGTCCAACAATAGGAGACTGGATAAAGAACATGTGTTTCTTTTATAGAATGGAGTATTGTTCTGCCATTAAAAATGATAAGATTGAATCATTCATACTCAAATGCACATACCTTGAGGATATCCTCATAAGTGAAATAAGTAGGTCACAGATGTGTCAATATCGTATCTTTTCCCTGGTATGAGAAAATGAAGATGTAAATGAGTTCTAGTATGTATAGTTGATATTGTGAAATAGGAAATATTTAAAAGGAAAGAGGGTGTAGAGGTAAATAATGAGAGAAAAAGAATGTGATAGTAATAAAAAAAA
>PVIR01044064.1:0-11406 GCA_004026965.1 Petromus typicus
AAAAAAAAAAAAAAAAAAAAAAAAAACTAATTTAAAATTATATTATTGCAAATATATTTATGAAAGGATATTTTAAAATAACTGTGGGAAAAGCCAAGTGATCTGTAAGCAAAATAATGTATAAGACTTTAAAATTTCTATTCTTTTATACTATTTGTGAAATAAAGTCAAAAACTAAGAAAAAGCCAGGTGTTGTAGTGCACTCCTGGTAATCCCAACACACAGGAGGCTGAGGCAGGAGGATTAGTGTCAGGAGCCATTCTACATAATTTCTGGGGAAAAGCATTTCACAAATTATGATCAGGGCTGTGTGAGGCCTAGTCTTCTCCCCTGTGGGCCGGCTATGACATGTAAAAACATAACTCTTTGCCTCCAGCTACAGCTGAGGCCTCAATGGCCTTGTCACAGGGTGACACTCAAGGGCAAGATTAGATCAGTTGAAAACATCCTGGCTCTTCAAGAACCAAGTAGTAACACAAAAAGAGAAAGGTTTTGCCTGGGGCAAGAGAATTCCTTATCAGTTATACTCCTCACCTACTGTTGTAGGGACATTTTCTTCATCTCACCATCCTCATCATTTTAAGCTCCTCGTTGACCTCAGATCGTCATAGGCACAAGATCCTCATTCTCATAGGACTATTGCGACCCTCCAAGTCATCTGACACTCTTTCTGTCTATAAAATCCTTGTCAATTTAGGATTATCACCAGGCACTGATTCATCTGATACTCCCTGTGAACTCAATCAATAGTGGCAAGCTTGGAGTGTGCCTGCCTGCTCTGAGGCACTCACCTCTCAGCTTGCCATATACTTTGAAATTATAGAAGCCTCAAGTTTCTGTTGTCCTTTTTTCTTTGGTTCTTGTCATTCCCCTTTCCAGGTGGTCAGAGGATTGGTTGCCCTCTGATAGATCACCTTGCATTTGAGACCAGCCTGAGCTACATAATGAGTTCAAGACCAGCCTGAACAAATAGTGCAACCCTGTCTCAAGCAAACTGAAGAAAAAAATTAAAGGGCAGAAATGGAAGCCAAGAGCCTGACAGTAAGTAATGTTAAAAGAATGTTAGTATTCTTCACTTTGGCTGGGAAGAGGGGTGGGGGATGAGTCTGTCCTCTGAGAGATGAGATATAAATGGCAGAAGTGAAAATCAACTTACCTGGAATTTGGTCATTTTCTCTTCCTTCTTTCTAGGGAAAAGCAGAGACCTAAGAAGGCACAACAGGGTAACAGGAAAGAAACCATGAGAGAAGGGAAATGTACCCTTGTGCACATAGGAAAAGGGGGTCTGTTCCCTTCCTGCAGATGCAGCCACACACATCTGCTAAGCAATGGGCTGGATTCCAGCCACCCCTTGTCCATGAACAGCCTGCACAGCTGTATCTAGCACGTCTCCGGGGGTGCTCCCTCTGATGTCATGAAACCTGGGAAACATTTAACAGTGAAATGCATAGGTTAAAAGTGGAGTCTAGGTACAAAATACCTGTGCCCAGAACCTGGTGCCTGCGATCCTATCTACTTGCTGAGTGACCACTGTTAAATTCATTATCCTCCCTAGTGATTCAATTCTGTCACCTGCAAAACTGGTTGTTTTCCTAGCAGGGACAAAATTCAGGATCTGGCACTTGCAAGGCAGGCACTGGAAACACTGACCTAAATCGCTGGCCCTGTCATATGCAAAATTGAGATGATGGTAGTGCCAACATTACAGGATTGCTCTTGGAAGCATTAATAGTGCAAACATTACAGGATTGCTTTGGGGGCTATGTGTGAAAAGCTATCATAAAAACACCAACATTCTTTATTTCCTTGCAGCTGCAGGTAAGTAGACACTATTCAGCATCATAAAGCTTCCCTTGCAAGTGTATTCGGTAAGAAATTTGGATGAAGTGATTCTTGCTGTCCAGGGAAAGTTACCCTTTACCCAAATGATTGGTTAATGTGCTTCCTGAAGCCAGAGGAGTTTCATGACAACAGATATATCCCACATGGATAAAGCAGAAAAAGATGAAATCTGTAGTGTTTTTTATTCAGTGCTGAGGATGGAACCCAGGACCTTGAGTATGCTAGGATAGGTACTCTACTACTTAGCTATACCCTACCCTTCTACTCCCATATATTTCTGATATTAAAAGATGAGACCCACCTCATTTTGACCACTGGTGATAACACTGGCTCACAGGGCTGTTTATAGAGTTGTGTGCTCACTTGTGTAAAACTGCTCAGTGCTGACCCATGGGAAGATCTTGAGACCAAAAATTTAGGGCCAGGGATTAAGCTCAGTGGTCCCAGTGCCTGTCTTCCAAGCGCAGGGGCCCGAGTTCAATTCCCCATTCCCACATATCACAGTGCCAGATGTGGTGGCTCACACCTGTAGTCTCAGCACTTGGGAGGCACAGACAGGATGATTGCTATGAGTTCAAGGCTGAGCTCAGGGCCAACCTGAACTACAAAAGCAAGACCTTGTGCTAAAAAAAAAAATTTAATAAGTTCTTCCTCAAGATCTCGCATGGTGTATGTATGACAACACATATACCAGACATAACATTGCATGTGATGTTTGACATGTCTGGTATGACATGTTGATTGCACACTGAACACACAGTGTTGCATGTAAAGATGCACAACATTGCATGCTGAGCACCTGACATTGCATTCTGCAACTATGACATCACACTGGGTCATGGCACTGCATGTCATTCAAATGTAAATCTCATGCTATTACAACTGACATGCATGATGCTGCATGTAAGGCACAACGGTGTATATGGGCAGTGCATATGGGTCACATGTTTGAAATGTGACTTCACATGTCATATTTAGCATGCACAATGTTACATGTGGATCACATGTGAAGACATCCCATGCCGTCACGTGTAAGTCACACTACACCTCATGTCCTTCACTTGTCTCATGTTGTGATTGACATGCCTACTGTCAAAAGTAGATGACATATTAGGGGTGACATCATATGTTCTGCCAAATGGTGCTCACATTGCTCCTCATATTAATATCACATGTCACAATTCACACAGATACTCTTATCATAGGCCAGCATATCCCACGATCACATGATATCATATGCCAGCATATCCCACGATCACATGATGCTGTCATATGTCATAATTGCCATGTGCACTGTCACACATTAATCATGCTGCATGTCATGTGTTGGTCAGACGACATTCACATTTTATCACGTTATCCTCACACCATAACTGACATGTACAAACACATGACACTGCATGTTCTATCGTGTGTCACATGGCTTCAGATGTCACTCACACATAAATAGTATGTTCCCATTACACCAAAGTGACATGTGTGATGTTGCATGTTGATTGCACTGTTGCTAAGTGCAATACAAATCACAGGATCCAGGACAGGGTTGGCTCAATTATATGAAAACGCTGCTAAATGAAGGGAATTTCAAGTATCACATGTACTGCTGTAACACATATTTTAATATTTTATTGTCAGTACATCTTTATTAGAAAAGAACAGAAAAACAGGACTTGTCATCCCTCTGAGGAACAATGGTGATGACATCTGAATCAGATGCCAAAGTCTTTGGTTTATTATGCAGTGACAATATAGCCACACTAAAAGAATATGTCAGCATTGTCAGCGCTTATCACAAATAACTTGGAGTAAAGCCAATACTCAGGAAAATTAGAAAACTTCAAAAGAAATGTTTCATCACAGCAGAATTTTTTCACAAAAACTAATAATGAAAATGAGGTCACAGCCAAAGCAAGATTTGAGTATTCAGATATTCAGCTTCTATTTTTCACCCAAGCAAGGAAAAGAATTTACCAGTGACGAGTTGATTAGATAATGTTTGATTGTGGTAGGCAAGGTAAAGTGTCCAGAAAAAAATTTTGTTTAAAATCATGGGACTTTGGGCAAAAACAGTTGCTCTAAGAGTTGAGGACAAGGAAACAATGCTATGGTCCATTAAAATACAAAAGGAATGATTTTTCTAAATTATATTTGGCCCTTGATTCCACAGATGTTATGAATGTTGCTCAGCTGTTGTTTATATTGATGCAACATTTCAAGTGACTGAATAATGAGACTCTAGGAATAGTCTGTAAGAAGACCTACCTGTGAAATATTTCCAAAGGAGTTGAACAGAACTCTAATTTAGTATAATCCACACAGCATAAGCAAACTAAACCTGCTGATGTGTTAAAACTGGTAATGAGGAAAATATGTTGAAGCAGAAACAAGCCACAGGGACAGATTTATAAAGCTTGTTAGGAAGTGTGTCTAACGCCCATTGTTGCTCACTGCATTATTCACTGGCAGGGATCTTGCTGACAATATTTGAATCATGTGTTACTGACCCAGTAGTGCCTGTCAATAGTGAACTTTACTCTCACAGATGTAACCATAGTTAGATTCATAAATTTTGTCAGAAACAGAAGAATTCTGATTTGCAGGAGTTCAACAGCCTGAGAAACAATAAAATTCACTGTGTTCCCCGACTCAGGGCTGAGACTGAAATGTTTCTGAGGAAGTGTCCTCCATCATTGTTACTGGATATTGTGCCAAACTAATCTATAGAATCAGTGCATTCCCAGTTATAATCTCAGCAGGATTTCTTGGCCCATAACAATCAACCAGTTTCAACAATTCAGTGGAAAGGCAAAGAACTACAAGAGTCAACTATTTTGAAGCACAATTCTGATGGATTAACACTGACCTCAAATGTGACATAAAACAACAGCAGTCAGGACTGTGGTATTTGCAAGTGGACAGATGGGGACACAAGTGAAGGCAATGGGACAGGGCATCCAGATATAGGTCACAGTCAAGTAACTTTTGACAAAAATGTAAATGCAGTTCAGAAAGGAGAGATTTTTCAGTACCTCGTGCTCCAACAATTGACCATCCATATATGTACACAGAGGGGAGGGAAGGTCAAGGCTATCTTTTTTTTTTTTTTTTTTTTTTTTTTGCAGTTTTTGAGCAGGGCCTCCCTTTGTAGTTCAGGCTGGTCCTGAACTCAGCCTCAAACTCAGCAGTCCACGTGCCTCTGCCTCCCGAGTGCTAAGATTACAGGCATGAGCCACCACGCCCGTCACTATGCCTGGCATTGTTGTATGTGGTAACTGGGGACTGAACCCCGGCCCTTGTGCTTGCAAGGCAGGTGCCAGAACCACTGAGCTAAATCCCCAGTCTAAGGCTATTCTTATAAATTTCCAAAGCAATAAAACACAAAAGAAAATAAAACCTGTCCTGTGAAAACTTAGGTAAAAATCCAAAACTGAAGCTACTGAGTAGGAAAGCATATAGAGACTAATAGAGACTAATGTTATCATCACTAGTACACCTTGTGTTAATAAATTTCTGCCTTATATTTTATATATTTATATATCATATTTATACATGTAATCTTTTGCAATCAAAATGTAAAACATAAATATTTCAAATAAAATACAATTATACTACAGACGACTAAAAAAAAAATCTTACCAAAACGTCAAGGTTCATCAACATGCTTCGTGATTCTATAAAAACCCAAACACATCTGCTCAGCATGGTACAAAACATATTCACAATGCTCCGGGACTGGTGGTGCATGCACAGTGGTCTGTCTCATGGATGACTGTTTACCTCCTGTAAAACTGGTGGTACAAGCCACCCAATGAGACAGTCACACATGAACAACGGGAGGTTCAAACTGGCGGGCACATTAAGAACTAAAGCAGTGTGGATCCAGGTATGGCGGCCCATTCCTGTATTCCCAGCACTCGGGAGGCTGAACAGGAGGATCACCAGTTCCAGGCGAACTGGATATGGGCTTCTTCAAACAGTTCAACTCTTCAGGCATCAGAGAGGGACGCTGCAACTCTGACCCCATCCTAAGTACGCTGACGCTTCCAGAGAACTGAGTGTTTCTCACAAATTTACAGAGTACTAGTAACAAGTGACCTACCATATCTTCTACCAAGCACTCGATTCTATGCTCAAGATCACTCTTAGGAGCCAGGCGTGGTGCCACATGCCTGTAATCCTCGCACTCTGGGAGGCTGAGGCAGGAGAGTCAGTTTTGAGCCCAGCCTGTGCAATGTAGCAAGGATGGTGAATGGCTGGTTTGCAGCTCAGTGTAAAGGCTCTGTGTTCAACGCATTGTACAGTAAATATTTAGGTCGGTATTAATACTATTTTAAAGAAGAGCAAAAGTTGAATAGTAGCCTGCTGGGAAATGGCAGAGCTGGCTATGGTCAGGAAAGATGGTGGAGTACAGAGCCCAAGAGACCCTCCATCCCATTGCAGTACGAGCCAGGTCGCGGTGGCCAGCCACCCCACACTGGAAAAGTCCATTCAAAGGGACCGCAAACCCCGCCTTTCCTGCGGGCGTCTTCTCCCCCGACCCCGCCCCGGGTCCCTCGCCAGGGTGCCACGCGCGCTGAGGAAAACCAGGAAAGATCCACACTGGCACAGGGAGCAAACGCGCAGAGGGGAGGGCTCACCTTTCGGTAAGAAGCGTAGGCCGTGGCCTTGCATACCTGGAGCGGAAGTGGCTTTACCGCCGAGCCCGGATGGACTACGTTTCCCAGAATTCCCGACGGGAGCAGAGAAGCAGCCTCGGCGTCCTGTAGCGGAAATTATTCGATGTCCCAGACTACACTCCCCAGAATTCCCTGTTCTCCATCTCCTTCCCGTTGCTAGAGATCCTGGATTGGGCTTCACTAGGTTCACCAGCCCCACTCTCCTGGGAAGAAAATCCTAACGTAGAGAATGCTGACGTACTGTGTACTACTTTATTTTCTCCTGCAGACCGTGCATTAAAGTCGCTTTCCCTAGGGCGTTCTGTGACCATATGACTCTTCTGACTATACTTCCGGAATCTACCTGACAGCCCTTCAGAGAGGCTATATAGTTTTTGGATAATCACTATACTCTTGGAGGGCCAATTGGAATTCATTCTAGACTGCTAGCCAAGCTCGGCTGTCCTCATTTCAAACCCCTTTTCTCAGACATGCCAAACACCCAAATAAACCCAATCAAAGTATACCATTCCAAGAAAATGCCCTATAAAAGAGAAAAATGGAACTTGAAAAAGGGAAACCAGGTCATAAAAAAGAAATGATGTTTGAGATAATAATGCCGATACTCAAAGGAAACTGATCAGCATTGGGCACTGAATTTAAGGAATGCAAGATCTCATCAAAAAGGATTGGATCCCTTTTTAAATTTTCTTTGGGCATGGGTGCATGGAGAACTCTTGACCGTGGAACTGCTATCTACACTAAAGCGTTACTCTCCTAGTCTTCAAGATTTGAACGTAGCTGCCAAAGATTAAAATAAAACAGCAACAAAACGCCGAGATGAAACTGCTCATGGGGCCATAAAGTAACAACAGAAAAATTTTCCCACTCTTTCTTGATTTTAACTGATAATTAGGAGATGTGAGCCAAAGGCTAAGGGCAAGGCTTACAATATCAACACAAATGTTACAAAACTCAAAGGATATATCTTTTACGACATCTTGAAATTTTTTCTTCTTGGAACTTCTACTGACACATCATCTATTTTCATCCTGTTCTTGATAGTATAAATACTGTCAGTTGCTAATAGGAAGAAGGAGGATTCGCAGGACAATGAATGAGGTCATGGCTCAATCTGTTTAAACCATGTGTGTTGATGGAAGGTAGGAGGGATATGGGTGGAGATGGTAAATCACTATATGGATTCTAGATAACTACATCAAGTGAATCTACAGGAAATACATGTTTAATACTTTCTTCTGGGTAGACGATATATTTTTATATGAAATTCCTAAAAGTAATACAGAAGTATTAAGAACAGTGACATAAAGCCCCAAATCCACATACCCTAAATGCAATACTTATCACCATTTTAGATAAAATCTTTGACATGGTTTCTTATTAGGTACAAAATAAAACTGAAAATATTGCAGGGCATGGTGGCACACACCTGTCGTCTAAACACAGGGAGACAAAACCAGGAGGATCACAAGTTTGATTCCAGCCTGGGCAACTTACCTAAGACCATCTCAAAAAACAAAAACCGAAAAAGTGCTAGGGAGGTAGATCGTGTACAGAAAAATGAAGCCTAACATGGCTACAATTGGGTTCAGGCTGTGGGGCGGGTGTCGGGGGTTATTTTGGATAGTCAATAAATCCAAATCAGCAAGATTTCAGTCCAGGCACACTGGGTGGTCTGAGTATAAACAGCTGATAGAAGCACAGTGGCACATAGCCACAATTGTGTATCTTCACACAAATGTAGGCTACCTAGGTGGGAAAATAAGCAGCTGAGGATTGCCGCGAGAATGGGCACGCAGCTGAGCAGCGCCAGAGAATAAAGGCACGTTCTGATATTTCTGGACTCAGTGTCTTTACTTTGGGCTGCTCAAATCTCAAAGGAACTTCTTCAGTCTGAACTGATGACCAGACAGCTCAATGCAAAGACCTTCATTAGCTTATGAAGCCAAATTTGGTATTGTGTAATAGGCATCCCAACTGGTATTCCTATTTGTTGAAAAAAAAATGCATAGTTGACCCCAACCAATATCCAAATAATCCAAAGTATACCATAGTGCCAGAAAAAAATTGATATAAAACAGTACCCTTAAAAATCCTTTATTGGGAGCCGGGGAGTTAGCTCAGTGGTTCCGGCGCCTGTCTTGCAAGCGCAAGGGCCCGGGTTCGATTCCCCGGTAACCACATAACAATACTGGGTGTGGAGACCCACACCCAGCAGCAACCAGTACCACATACCACAGTGTCGGGCGTGGTGGCTCACGCCTGTAATCCCAGCACCTGGGAGGCAGAGGCAGGAGGATTGTGATGTGAGTTTGAGGCTGAGCTCAGGGCCAGCCTGAACCACAAAGCGAGACCCTGTCTCAAAAAAAAAAAAATCCTTTATTGTTGGGGCTGGGAATTTAGCTCAGTGATTCTGGTGTCTGCCTTGCAAGCACAAAGTCCTGAGTTCCATCCCTGGTAACCACATACAACAATGCTGGGTGTGGTGACTCACACTCACTAGCAATCAGTACCACATACCACGGTGCCGGGCGTGGTGGCTCACATCTGTAATCCCAGCACTTAGGAGGCAGAGGCAGAAAGATTGCTGTGAGTTCAAGGTTCGCCTGGGCTACATAGTGAGCTCAGGGCCAGGCTGAACTACAAAAGCAAAACCTTGTCTCAAAACAAAACAAAACAAATTAGCAAGTCAAATGTAACAGTGTAAGCAAACTAGACACTGTGAACAGATATTCAGGTTTGCAAGACTGATTAAACACTCAAAGTTCAACTAATATAATCGACCATATTGGCAAGCTTGCACAGAATACTCATATGACTTTATCAATCAGTGCAGAAAAGCATTTGTCAGAACCCAGCCTCATTCATGTTTTTTATAAAATCTCTTATTCAACATACAGCTGGAAGTCTGAGTCACTGACTAAGTGAAGATGAAAGGTGTACCAATTAGAAAGGAAAAAACAAATCTCCCTATTTGCATAAGATATGATTATCAAAAAATTCCACAAACACACACTTCCTATGCCTAATAAATGAATTCTGCTAGGTTGAAGTAGACCTACATAAATGCTGCAAACTAAGTTTTTTTTTTTAGGTTTTTTGAGACAGGGCCTCACTTTGTGGTTCAGGCTGGCCCTGAGCTCAGCCTCAAACTCACATCACAGAAATTCTCCTGCCTCTGCCTCCCGTGTGCTGGGATTACAAACGTGAGTCACCATGCCTGGCACTGTGGTATGTGGTACTGATTGCTGCTGGGGTGAGTCTCCACACCCAGTATGGTATGTGGTTACCAGAGAATCGAATCCGGGCCCTTGCGCTTGCAAGACAAGTGCTGGAACCATTGAGCTAACTCCCCGGCCCTACAAACTAAGTTTTTAATAACTGCAAAAGTAGTTTCATAAAACAAATAGAAGCATTTTCACGGAGCATGATAGTGTGTACCTACAACACTCCTAGCTACTTGGAAGCTGAGCCAACCCCCAAAGTGACACAGTGAATAGTTCCACTTATATAATGTTCTGAGAGTGACTTCATTTATTTTCATTCTCTTTTGTTTCCTCGATCAGAATTTTAATTTTCAGGACATAGATTCTACACACATTTTGTTTTTATGTAAGGAGTGTCAAGGAAGCAAGGTGGAGCCAAAGGCACAAAGGAGATGTGGGAGGCGTGGCCTGAAGGTTTTTCTCCCTCCCCAGCTCCCCCGTTTTCTTTGCTTCCTGCCCACCATGCTGTGAGCCACTTTCCCCTTCCCAGGCCCTCCTACCACGCCTTCACGCCTTGCAGCCAGTGCTGTGGACTGAAACTTCTACAATTGTAAATCAAAATCAACCTCCCCTTGTTCAGGTTGTAGTCATTGGGTACTGTGTCTCTGCAATAAGAAAGTGACTAAGACACTTGCTCACCTGTGCACCCATAGGACAGAATACCTGGGTCAAGCCTAAAAGGAATAAAGGTTTATCTCCACACGCATTTCCGGAGACTCCAGCCACCTACTTAATGTTGCTCTATAGTTGCTATCTGTAACTCTTCCCTTTCAGGTTTGGCTTCTAGACAATCTGTCTGCACTTTGCCTGCTTTGTATCTCCTGCTATGTGATAGAAAAGATCACATTCACTGTTTTCTTCCTAAGCTTTAATGAGAGCAAATGAGGACTCTATTAACCTCCCATCTGCTCTCTTCAATGATAAATATGTCCAAATACTCCCAGGACTGAGCCCATTTATTAAGCGTGTTTTTACATGTCTTCACCAGCCTATGGACCTGCACATGGCAAGGAGGGGAAGAAAAGACCAAGCTGAGTGCTGGAGAGGGGCTCTATGACACCACAGTTGGCAGATATTCAGTCCAGAGAAGGTTCCATTTTCTACACAGATTATAGCTGTCTATTTTTAACCACTTTTCAGAACGTTAAATGTTGATTAACATTTGCCTGCAAGACATTTTGATCTGACCAATATAAGACATATTTGTGAAGACTATTAGAATAGCCCTTCAAAACCAGCTACCTCTGGGCTCATTTTGAGAAAGGGTCTTACTAAGTCGCCCTGGGCTAGAACTGAAATTGCGATCCTCCTGCTTCAGCCTCCTAGAATGCTGGGATTACAAGTGGGTACCAACGTACCCAGCATCTTAACACCCTTGATATTGCATGAACAATGGATTGAAGACTCTGAAAAAACCTGTTTCTTTTTTTTTTTTTTTTAGGTTTTTTGAGACAGGGTCTCGCTTTGTGGTTCAGGCTGGCCCTGAGCTCAGCCTCAAACTCACATCACAATCCTCCTGCCTCTGCCTCCCGAGTGCTGGGATTACAGGCGTGAGCCACCACGCCCAGCGCTGTGGTATGTGGTACTGGTTGCTGCTGAGTGTGGGTCTCCACACCCAGTAT
>PVIR01044065.1:0-11403 GCA_004026965.1 Petromus typicus
AAAATGTGTTTTCTATATTTTTCTTTTATGTTTTAAAGCCATATCCTTGACTCACTTTCATTTACTTTTTAAAACAATGTAATTAGTTTCACAGTATTAGTCAATCATTTTGTATTATTTAAAAAATATATCCTTTCATTATTGCATAATTTTGAACTTTAGTCTAAAAGTCGTTGATTACACTTAATGTATATATTTATATATATATTGTGTATATATATATATATACACATCATTATACTTACAAATTTTATTCTTATACTTACATATGTTATTACTTACATATAGTATTGTAAGTACATATACTTACAAATTATTTTCCTGTTATAGTTAATTGTAAACTCTGGCAACAGAATTTTCAAGCCATATTAAATTGAAATAAATTTACATATTTGTTTCTTTGTTGATATTGAATGTTTTTTTAAGTAAGAATATTCTATCAATTAGATCTGAGAAGTTTATTGTTTAATATTTACGTTTTCCATATATTTTATTGGTTTCTTTATAGAGCACATTTTAAAACAGGTGATTGCATCATCACGTGCTTTATGACACTGTAATATATAGTATTTCCCCACAAAACAAGTTCCCAGTGTAAGGTCTGAGTCGCTGGTAGATTTCTCCTTACATACTGATAACTACCACAGAAACCTCTGTAATTTCTACAATAATATACAAATGCTCCGCAATTTTTTTTAAGGTGGAAGTTTTCCTACTAGCCAAACTGAGAAGGTTATTTGGTTCTCCAATCTGCAGATTGGCTACTGCCCAACTCTGGTAGATGCACCAACTTTTTGGCATCATAAGAGGTTGCTGTACCACCTGTACCTATCTTCAGTGTTCATTCTCTTGTTCTTCTTAAAGCCCTAACATCCCAGAAAGGCCACCAAGACATTTTAAACTTAGGCTTTATTTATAGAGTATTTTATTAAATTACAAACTGTGAAAGACGTAGCATATTTAGGATTTAAATTTTAAAGCTAGGCATCTTGGGCATTTTTCCAACCAGATCTGAAGTGCACAGTTCTTTACAATTTGCAAATGCTCTAGGAACAGTGCCCTTGTGAACTTCTAGGGTTCAGACTGACAATGCACCTGTTAAAAAGTGCACTGGATGCCGGGCGTGGTGGCTCACGCCTGTAATCCCAGCACTTGGGAGGCAGAGGCAGGAGGATTGCTGTGATGTGAGTTGGAGGCTGAGCTCAGGGCCAGCCTGAACCACAAAGTGAGACCCTGTCTCAAAAAAAAAAAAAAAAAAGTGCACTGGAGTAAGAGCTGTCATATTTTACAATCAGAAACAATAATTGTAAGCACAGAAAAAATGGGGTGAATTTAAAGCTTTGAAGCCTTAGAGAAAAAAAAATATTGCTTCAGAAAAATAGCAAATCTCAAGTTCTGCAAAGACTAGAGGACTTGGGTAAGCTTGGAAAATTCTCCTTTCCTACCGATGCATGTCAGATTGTGCTGAATATTAAGCTCAGCAGCTGATTACATGCAGGCATCACTTGAGTCTCATCCGCTTAAAGTGAGGATGTTGAGGATGTTACAAAATTAAAAAGGCTTGAAGTTTTAGGTGATAATAAATGAATAATTAAATCTGATCATCATGGACCTATGTTGCCCACTGGAGAGTCAAGGCCAGTAGAAGCATTCTTCTTTCCTTGCCACAGGGGCAGTATTCCATGTCTCCAATAAGAAACTCACCAGACACAAATAATTTACAAAATGAATGATGTTCTCAACAATTTTTTCATCCCTTCATTGAACAAAGAAAGTTAATCAATTTTTCGTCTCACTCCAAATTGTAGAGTACCATCTCTACTGCTCAAGAATGGATAATTACAGGACACAGAAAATGGCCTAGCAGAACAGAGGGTGTGTGTAGAATGATTCTGGATGACGTTAAGATAGGTGGATAGAGAGGGCATAATTCTATTCTCAAGAAAAAGATTGCTTGATGTTTACAATTTATTACCTGGCTCCTACCAAGCAAAGTTCCTTGACGCTCAGATACAATTATTCCTGAAATACATGAGTTGAAGATACTGAAACTTCACTGTCATACCACTGTCATGGTAGAGTTCATAGTATTCAAGGAAATAGAAATAAAAGTGAATTTACTGCTTTGACTCAAAATGTGGGCATTAAATCTCAACTGTCTTGTATCAAATATTTTCCCTATATTCACCTTTGATTTGGGAAAACTAGGAAATACTTGGTCATGCTGGTATTTTATTGGTATCTCCACAGATGCATACTTTTCTTGGTTCACTTCAATGGTTCCCATATTTTTCTTCACTTCTTCCAAGAAACTTGTACAAAGAGTTAAAAAAAACAAGAAATACATTATTCATCTAGTTATTAAATGTAGCAGTACCTCATTTTATGAATGCTTTTGTTTGCCTACAAAAGCAAACAGCAGCTTTTGGAAACGTTTGGTTTGTGTTTGTTAACTCTGCATTCAGTGGTGAGCCCAAACCATTGCCATCTTTCTCTCAGGAACATAGAGGTGATTTCAGAATAGTGAGACAAATTAATTTCATGACCTTATTCTACCTGTGTGTACTTTATATATACAAGTATGTGTCTCATCATGAGAGATAAAGCACCATAGTTACTATTTTTTTTTTCCTTACAGGCTTGGGGACTAGGATTTTTAAGTTTAAAAAATTTAAAAAAAATTAAACCTATGTAACAACTTATAACAGTATTTCCTGAATATGTAATTTTAAGAGACTATATGGAATCCAAAGAATATTTTCCTTTCCAACACAGTCTTATAATTTGCTAATCACCAGTTGAAATAGACAATAATAAATTTCATTTGCACAGCCATTCTGAGGTTGTTGAGGTATTTTTTTCTTGCTCTTTTTTACATGAAGTTCACATGCATCCTAAGGAGCAGGTACATGTACACATATAGCTTAATTCTACTTTATCCCCTTCTCAAACTCTTCCTCCCTCTATGTTTAAATCATCTTCTTCACTTTTTTTCTTTGCTGATATTACTTGTCTTGGTTATTTTCCTTCCATTGCTAAGACAAAATATCTGACACTCAAAGCTAATGGAGGAAACTAGTTCAGTGTTTGCAGGTTTAATTTCATCAAAGGCTGGCTCCAAGGGAGGGTGGACTGGCAGTGAAGTAAGGAACAGGGACAGAGTTAATACCAGTGGAAAGTTTTAAGGCAGCAAGTAACAAATGATAAATGATAAGCAGTGACTCTCTTTCTGTCCCTTATATCCTACCCAGGCCACCCACACTTATGACAAGTATTTCTTTGACCTAGGGTTGGCCAGCTTTAATTCCAGTGTGGCTACATAAAACAACCCCAGAATCACATCTTTGACCCCAGCATCCCACACCCGGGATCCAGCCAGCTCCACAAAGTCTCACCTGTGACCACATGAGCATTTAGCAAACATCTGTGTGTTAGCCAGAATACTATTCTGAGTTCTTGTTTATGATACACAATGTTTCCTTTCATTGTGGAAATACAGGGACACCTTTTTACATTATTTTGCTTTCCTTCCACCCCTTTACCCTTAATCTCCCAGACCCTTTACCATTGCCAAAAGGTCTATTTGTCTACTTCTTTCTATTGGTCTTTTAATTTACTTTTTATTTTATTTCATCTTAACCAAATGAGAGACATCCAAGCATATTTAACCTTTTGTGTCTGATTTATTTTACTTCAAACTATTACATTTATCAGGTGCATACATTTTCTCATAAGTATTTAAAATTTGTCCTTTGTAGTCAAGTAGTATTTCATTACATATACTTACTACACTCTCTTTATCCATTTGTCTATCAGTGGGCATATAGGATATATCTAGGTTTTAGATTTTATGAATTGTGCTCATTTCAAAGCTGTTATGTCTGTATAGTTGTGATAGGATGCCCAACTTTAGGGTAAGGTATGTGGATGGTGAATAGCTGGCTGAAAAGAATTTGAGGATTTCAATTTTTAGATATCCCCATCTCGATTTTCACAGAGGTTGTTCACATCCCCACCAACAATGTAAATGGGCCACTTTCTCACCACTGCCATGATAGTATTTGTTAGTCTTTGATTTCTTGATGATTGCTATTTTTTTACATTAAAAGAAATCCTATTGCAGTTTTATTTTGCTTTCCTCTAATGGTCACAGATGTTTAATATTTATTTCTGTGGGTTTTTGGTCATTTTTACTTCTGGGAAGTGTCTCAATTATCTTGATTGAGTCTTTTACTTTGAGGGAAGATCTACCTATTTGGCTCTTTTCATATACTAGAAGCCATATTCTAGATTTTATATTCTAGATCTCTTGAGGAATAACTGGCAACAAATATTTCCCCATTCTGTAGGTTGTTTCTTCATTCTACCAATTTTTTATCCAATGGCCCGAAACCAGATATGCGCATTGGTAAAACAGAATACAGGGTATGGAATGTTTCTGGACATATTCAACCATTTGGCCTTTGGTAGAAAGGTCAAAAGCATATTTTTAGAAGAGAGAGCCTATTGAGCCAAAGTTGCTGTGAAAATTGGATATTTGCAGAAGATTGAAACTGGACCTATGTCTCTAAGCATTAACTGAACTAAAAACAAATTAGATCAAAGATCTAAATTCTGAAACAGAAACAATGAACTCACTGGAAGATAAAGTAATTTAAGCACTTGAAGCCATGCACGTTTGCAAGGATGTACTGAGCAGAAATCTGACTGAACAACAAATAAGCACAAGAAACAGCAAATGGGACTAAACTGAAAAGTTTTTTCCAATCAGTGAAAACTGTTAATGGGGTGAAAAAAACAACATGCACAATTGATGCCATTTAGAAGGAAAAAAATCACCTGCAATTTGTCCCCTGATGTATCCTTGTCTTTATTCATCCTATGAAGGTGAGTAGAATATTTCACAGTTGTGCACAGCTTGCTAGAATATCTGTATCCAAAGATGTCTGTGTCCAGATATTTCACTATTGATTTGCGTCATGATCAAAATTATGTTCTTCTTGAGTGGTACATTCAAGTTCTAAGGAAGTGATTTTAATATATTGTGCCTTGGCTTATATTCATCTAATACATACTTATTCATTCCAATAAAAGGTTTTATTTCCAAAGAAGACTCAAAGGGACTCTCTCAGTTACAAGTGCCTGAATTCTGGGGTCTTGTAAGTGTGGATGCATGAAACCAAGGGCTGAAAGCCCACAGCATAGACCTTCTCCCCAAGATGGATGAGATCCAAAGCACTGTTTTTTTTTTGTTTTTTTTTTTTCCCTTTTGCCTCTGGCTAATTGAAATACTGTTAACAACTGGAAAAACCCATATATAGAAACTAACCTGCACATAAATAACTATTACAATGAAAGAAATGTCAAATGTTGGAAGCCAGTGCAATTGTTTGATGCCAAGGCAGAAAGAAATATGTGATGCTGTTTGGGAGAGGAATTTGGAGATGAGTACCTGTTTAAAGGATGTGTAAATGGTGCTGAGTCTGATATCATCCTTCAAACTCTTCATATGGCCTTAGGGAAGGAAGGTATCTTGTAGGAGATAATAAAACATTAAGATTAGCCAAATGAAATCTCCAATTACATCTGCTGTACTAGATAGGGTATATCAATTAGGTAGTTCACTAAGGTCCCTTGATATTGTAGAATCAATAAAATCTTTAAAATTTTGTAGAATGAATGCAATTCTAAGTATACAAACTAACAGGATGAATTATATTTTGTCTTTAACCTAAGGCATTAATATTTTGTAACTGATTCATTTCATAATTTGGTAAGTGGCTAGAAATACATTATACATGGTAAATAATTGTTTGTATTTCCTTAGGTAGGATAATTATATCAAAGCATTGATAGTGGAATTTTCTTTATAAATGAATAAATCAAATTTAGTTTATGTCCCAGTGAGCATAACCAGGCTTTTCAGAACTCTCCAAATTTTTAGTAGTTTTCAAATTTTTTTTTTTTTTTTAGGTTTTTTGAGACAGGGTCTCGCTTTTGTGGTTCAGGCTGGCCCTGAGCTCAGCCTCAAACTCACATCACAATCCTCCTGCCTCTGCCTCCTGAGTGCTGGGATTACAGGCCTGAGCCACCACGCCCAGCACTGTGGTATGTGGTACTGGTTGCTGCTGGGTGTGGGTCTCCACACCCAGTATTGTTATGTGGTTACCGGGGAATTGAACCTGGGCCCTTGCGCTTGCAAGACAGGCGCCGGAACCACTGAGCTAACTCCCCGGCCCCAGTTTTCAAATATTTTTATTCCATTTATTTATCCTATCTATGTTGTCAGTATTTCTGTTTCCATATTTGCTGCTGTTTTAATAACTTTGAGGGTGATTTAATACACAGGTGTTCATTCCTATTAGCTAATTTAATTTTAGATCAATATATTTAATTATAATCTCAACTAACATGTATCTTATCAAAAGAAGGTTCCTCAGTTTAAAGGCAACTGAGTAGAACAGATGGTTAAACATTTTATACGTTCACCTTGAAATATATTTAAATGTGATGTATGAATTTGTGAATTCCTAAATAAAATATTTAGTTTTACTTTTTGTTTCAATGTAACCCTTTAAATATAAGTATGATTGACCTGTTTACATTTTTATCTGTACATTTTAGAAATGTATGTCAAAATGTAGGAGAAAAAACATAGCAAACTAGTTCAAGCAAATTTTAGTAAATATAAAATCGCAAATACAGTTTACCTTAACATTCAGCTAGAGTTTTGATTTAATATCTTAATAATAAAATATTAGAGTAGAAAATTGTCAAGACTTTTACTCAGATACACAATGGTTCGGTATGTATTAAAATGTCAAACTTCAGAAGTTCAGTCCTACAGTCTTTTTAATAATTTGCAAAATCAGATATATATGTGTTACGAAATAAGAGCAGTCATTAATTCAATGAACCAAAAAATACTTTGTGACTCTGTTAAAAATGTATTTCAAGGCTTTATTCACTTAAGTTATTGCAATACAAACATGATTTGCTTAATGATTTACATATTTGACAACTGTTACAACTTACAAATGAGGAGTGGTGTTCAGACTTACAGCCCACTGCTCAGATTTTTTACTTATTTTGTACAGTTCTGTGCATCTTGTTTATAAAGCCTCAAAGTATTTTTTGTATAGCATACCTTGTTTACATAGTGCAGTACACAGTATAATGCAATACCATAGTTTATGTCCCATTATACATTACAGTGCTCTATGTAAGAGTTAAGAAAACAATGCAAAAGCATCATGTAGGAGTTTCTTTTGATCCATTTTTATTCTGAATATTGTAATGTAACTGCTCTATACAGCTCCTTATTTAGCGCCAAATTCATTTAACAGTCGTGTCTCAGAAATGTTTTAAATGAAAGATGTCTGTGTGGAATATTTTTTCTTTGGAGAGTAAAATATTATATTTTTAAATGGTAGAACTTAATGAGACATAGGAAAAAGAGCATTCTAGAAAACTAATACAAAATACCTGAAATTTAACAATTATATTATGATTGTTATATTATATAATGATTGTTATATTATTTCCTCCTTATGGAGGAAAGATATATTAAGCAACTAAAATTGTCTAAAATAGCAGGTAGTGAGTCCCAGAAATTGTTTTGAAAGTTATGTGCATAGTCATATAACTAATAACCACAAACTGAAAAACAGCATTTCTCTCGATTTCTGTGGATCTAATTTACAGATAGGACTTAGCTGGAGCCTCTGTTCAGGGTCTTACAGGCAGCAATCAAGATATCAGCTGAGCAGCATTGTAAAGAGAAGCTCAGAACCTGCTGTCAAACTTATTCCAGTATCTGGGAGAATTTTGTTGCTGGTAGTTGGAGAGCTGAGAACATCATTTCTTGCTATGTTAGCAAGATATCACTCATCTATAGACACGTGGAGAGTTGCTGACAGCATTCACACTTGGTCCTCTCGAATATGTCTCTGGATACAATCACCTCTGCACTGCACAACAATCTTAGATATATGTGGGCTCAATGTAGTGATATGCCTCAGATAAATATAATATACCAAAGTGGGTCTCGTCATGCCAAAATTAGCAAGAGCAAGGCAGAAAGTCAACTTTTCGAATGACCTAGTTATCCCTCTGTTTTGCTAGCACACTAGCGAAGCAGGTCACCTGTTGAAAGATGCACTTGGAAGTCTACAAGATCAGTCCTGAGGGAACTCCTGCTAACAGCTAACCCTAACCAAAACTGTTCTATCAGCTACTAAGACATCCCTGGGTTTCTGAAGCATGGAAAGTGTAAAACAACAGATATCATTGTTTAATCCATTATATTTTGGGTAACTATATTAGATAGTACTAACTAACTAAAACAAGAAGCAATTAGCACTTACCCGAGTAGTAGCAGTAATATTAGGTTTAATAATTCCTGAGCACATTGTAATGTAAGACTGACTTGTGTATTTGAATTAATTTATGCTGAACAAGTATGTGCACAGAAAAACATCTTTGTATTATATGACACATTGTTTTCTTCGAGGCTTAATTTATGTTCCAATTGATCAATTGTTGAACAATTCAAAGGATTGTCAGATATTTTAAAGAGCTGTCATTATTGAGTACATTATACATAATTTTCCTTTGGGATTGTGATATAATATTTTTTGTCAGATTTACCAAAGACTGCTGATGAGAGGAGATTAAATTTAGCACCAATGCTGTGGTGCTCAATCTCTGAAGATGGAGCCCAGAATACATTAACTTTCCCAATACAAAGAAATTTTTATGACAACCTAACACTAAATAGTATCAGATCAAATGATCATGTTTCAAAATAGGAACCAATTGAGAAATCAGCTCAAGTTTTAAGTCCATATGTTCTGACTTAGCTTAATTATGGGATACTGTGGATTTCTTAAAATTGCAATATAAGGGCCAGAGATTTAGCTCAGTGTTTCCTAAGCTTGCCTTGCAAGCACAAGGGCCCAGGTTCAACCCTCCAGTAACCACATACAACAGTGCCAGGCATGGAGACTCACTCCTATCAGCAATCAGAACCACATACCACCGTGCCAGGCATGGTGGCTCATGCCTGTAATCCATCACTCAGGAGGCAGAGGCAGGAGGGTTGCTGTGAGTTCAAGGCTGAGCTCAGGACTAGCCTGAACTACAAAAGAATGATCTTGTCTCAAAAACAGAACAGAACAAAACAAAACAAAACTATAATTCAATATCATCGGTCACTTTTGTATGTTGTTACTTCAGTGATGTCAAATATATAATGTCGATTACATGGTGTGTCTCTTAGAATGATTCTCTTCCTTCCTTAGGACTTTGCCTCTTGTGGAAGATTGCCCCAACTGCATTTTTTGGAAACTTGCTTAATGATTATTTCAATATATCTTATGTATTTTTCATAATGAAAGCTTTTACATTTGATGTTCTTGGCTTACTTAATTATAAAATGAGGGTGGAGACTTTCTGTGTTTTCGCATTGGCCACATCCAAGAGTTTTTGCTTGTTTTGTGTTTGTTTTAACATATTTTAATGGTTAAATATCTGGAAAACCACTGTGATACAATGTGTTTTATGAAATTCATATTTCAATATATAAAAATTGTTTGGAAATTATCTTATTTCATTGGATTATATATTATCTATGGCTATTTCACTCTACAGTGTGAGTTTCACTGGTTTAGTGGTTGTGACTGAGATCATATTTGATGTTCTAGTGTCTTCAGGACATTGCTGAGCTTGCTGTAAATTTCAGAGATGTAGTTATACAGTAATTGGACATTTCCTATGTTTTATTCAGCATCTTAACCAAACAGTTTGTGAGTTATTGTTGATACATATCCATCAGGTCAAAACAAGAAAGAAAAGAAAATAAATTTTAAGGGATATGCTTTTAGGTACAGCGGAGTGTGCAATATTTTGTTATTTAATTAAATGTCAGAGGACTTTAGTCGTCATGGAATATAGTATAAAGAATGTGATACATATTGATAAGTACCACAATATACTCAAAATTCAACAAATTATCAGAAAGATAAGAAAATTTGAAACAGTATTTTATCACTGTAGAGTTCCTTTACAAACTTTTAACGAGTCAAATCAAAGCCATAGTGGCAGTTTCCAAGTGGGTGAGTTATTAGCCAAGTCGAGGAGGCTACTTACCTGTGGTAATTTAATTAAACCATGTTTGCTTGCAGAAGCTGAAAAAAAAAAAAAGGAATGGGTAAAGAGAAAAATTTAAAGACTATTAACCTTCAGTAGTAACTGTGGTTTTACAAATCAGAAATGTCAGGATCAGCTTCTGTGGTCAATTAGAAACCAAATAGAGGATGGTAAGCTGTTGTCCTCCTTCATCTCTCAAGGAGTTCGCAGTTGTTGACAGCACTACAACATTTTTTGTTTTTGTTTTTGAAAAAGCCAATGCTGAGTTTGAAATGAATAAGTAATTAGCCTCTATGAATAGCCTGCTGAAACACTCATACATGAGAAATATTTTGAAAGAAATTGAGACAATACAAATTTAGTATTTACGAATTTACAGATTGGGAAAGTTTGGGAGGAAGCATCACAAATGAAGAGAAAACTTGTGTGGAATGCATACACAAAAACTTAATTGGATAAAAATTAAAGACATCTGAGAATTTAAGAAGTAAAATATCTCTGGCTCTTTTTCATACCAAATATTTTCAGAAAATTATTTGATTATTTGATTCCATCATACAGAATTGAAGCAGTAGAGCTAGTGGATAACTTCCTTTCATCCTACAGATTTACTTATTATATATTTAACAGTATTTATTTATTTACTTACTTACATTTTGAAAATAGAAGATGCCCATGTGGGCTTGTTGTGCTATGCAACAATTTGATGGAGTAAATGTGGCAAAATTTCACTTCACCACAAACTCTTCCATGGGACTTGAAATTTTTCACTACTATTTTCAACTGCTGATTTTCTTTAGAAATAATATTTTCATTTTGAGTTATTTTGTCTCACTTAAATGTGTTCTCTATAAAATTCCAAGGCAAAGAATGCTGATTTGCAAAACATACTCTATTAATGTAATTATATGCTATTTTAATCTCAGTACTGCTGAAATATATTGGACACTATGTTGTGAAGAAATAATTTTTAAAGGCAAGATCACCATTCCCTTAAAATCCACAGCAGATGTAAGTTATGACCTCAGACTGCAGTTCCTGGAACTTTTCTGCAGACCTTCATGAAAATGGAAAAGAAGTTTCCATATATCAAAACACTTTTAAATCTTTGATTTAAGAGCTTCCACCTAAAAACTGGAAATAGTTAACTGGCAATGTAAGGACATACATGTAGGAAAATATCAATAGGAAATCTAACAAGATTGTACAAGCACCTTAAAACAAAGTCTAAAATAAATTACACTGAGATTCTCA
>PVIR01044066.1:0-11441 GCA_004026965.1 Petromus typicus
AAAAATAAAAATAAAAATCAGATTGATATACCAGTCCACATAGTTTGTGCACTAATTCTAATAAACTTATACATGTATGGAGTGGAGGTGTTGGGAGCTGAACCCAGGGCCTCACACGTGGTAGATAAGCACTTTAGCACTGAGCTGCATCTTGTCTCTTTGTAGTACATTGGATCCTTGACTTTCAAAGGATGGAAATTGATGGATTTCCAAGGACTGGTTGGTTATAAGTCAGTACAGCTGAGATCTAGATGTTTGCCTGGGTACATGCTATAGATAACAGGCAGATGAATCTTCCATTAACCTGATTAACCCAAGTTGTTGGTATGTCAGGCTGGGTTGTAACTTGAGAATCCACTGTATATTATTTTCAGAGTCTTGCTCCATTGCCCCACCTGGTCTTGAATTTATAATACCTCTGCCTCCGCTTCATAATAGGGACTATGGGCATGTGACACATGCCCAGCTAGTTCTTTTTTTAATGTTTGGAAGAAAGCAGAATAATATTTTTAGGACTTGAAAATTAGAAAAATTCAAATCCCTGCTCATAAAGTTGTATTAGAATATGAGCCATGCTTATTTGATTAAGTATTATCTGCAAAGGGTTTTTACTGCAAAGGTGGTTTTTACACCAGCAGAGTTGAATAGACCTGCAAATCTTAAAACATTTACTGTTCAGCTGTGGGTAAAAAAGTTTGTCAGCCCTTGAATGAAATTATTAGGAGACATTAGTGGTTTATTTTGTTTTCACAACTGAAAACTGAACACTGAAATGATGCTGTAGCTATTCCCAGGAATAATTTTCCTGTTAATTACTTTAGATTACTTAATATTCAAGCCATGTAATCAAGTATTTCCCTAAATTGAAATGAACTCAGTTAATTGAACCCTCTTGGGTCCATTTCTATGGCTCTTGCGTACTGACGAGCAGCAGAATTAGTACAAGGAAAATGGCATTCCCAGGGTACCAGCACATCCTTACCCCAGATCACCAGGGCCTGGGAGTGCGCCAGCTCTGGGAAGACTGGCCCGGCACTGTCTGCGTTTCATAGAAAGTCATCTCATTTGGCTGAACACTAACAACTTTCTGCATTTGGTGGGGTTTTTTTTCTTTTTAAAATTTGGTAAAAATTATCTTTTTATTTATAGTTTAACTCTGCTGAAAATGTTTCTGTGTAATGATTAATTGAGGTTTAGTTGCATTTTCCTGTTTTTTGAAAGAGACACTGTTGGCAAAGAATGCCGAGTTCTTTTTCGTTTGTGCTCTGGCATGTACACCTCACAAGTGGAGAGGCTTGCTAACCAGGAAATGGAGTTTTTCTCCCATGGTTTGACAGCTGATGTGCAGCTATTATAAGAGAATTGCCCTTTGCAGAGTGTGTTAGCAGTCTGTCGTAATAGGATGTGTCATTAAGGTCTTTCTGCCAGTGCTGTTAGACGTAGACTAATTCACTGATATTCTGTCTATCTGTTCTAAGCTTAGTGAAGTTGTGGGTGTAGGTGGTAGAAAAAGAGAAGCACGGCATTAAGAAAACTGCACTCAGATGAACTGAAGTTCAGTTGTATTACAGTTTTTAACCATACAAGTAATTTGCTTTAATCAAGTTAAACCGTATGTAAGGACAGTCATTAAGTTTTTAGTAGTAACAGTAAAGATTGATTTTTTTTTTTTTTTTGAGACAGGGTCTCACTTGGTAGTTCAAAATAGTCCTGAAATCCTTATGTAGCCCAGGTTGGCCTCAAATTCCCAGCAGTCCTCCTGCTTCTCCCTCCTGAGTGCTGAGATTACAGGCAAGTGCTGAGATTACATTCTGGTACTGAGTGCTGGGATTATAGATGTGAGCCAGCATGCCTGGCATTGTGGTATGTGGTACCAGGATTGAATTTGGGACTTTGCACTTTCCAGGCAGCTGCTGAAACCACTGAACTAAATCCCTGACCCAGAGATTGATTTTTCTATAAAGGAAAAGACAAGGGAAATGAAAAATAATACTTTCTACCTATTTCTGTTTGTAACCTCAAGGAGAAATTACACTTGCTCTTAATTCTAAAAATTACTTACTATTTCTTGTTATAGGTAACAGAAATCCAAACTTAACTTCTTTAAAGAAGGACTTACTTTTCTACATAATGGGAAAACTAGAAGTTAGTAACAGAAGTTCATTAGTGAACTTGATGCTTGTCATGTGCACACACAAGGACAGGCTGTCCATCCCTCGGGGTGCTGAGTTGGCCTCCTGTTTGTAGGACATGTAGAGCTCCACACGTGTGGTCCCATCCAGAAGGCAGAGAAGCTGTTGAGCTGTCATCTCGAACCTGCCTGAGTCAGTAAAGTAAAACTTCCCCAAAGTTGCTCATATCTTACCAAGTGAAGGGCAACCCAGAAAATGGAAGTAAGGGTTTCCCATTTCCTTATATAGAGGCAAGCAGGGAAGATGAAGGCGGTTACGGTGTAGGACTAAAGTATCCCCAGCCATCTCGTGGATTCAGAGCCGGGGCTTTTGGAAGGTGATTGGATCATGGGGACACTGGCCACTTGATGACCGGATGTGCTGCTGGGAGGCGGGCCCGGCAGGGCTGAGTCACGGCCTGACCTCGGAGGGTGTCTCCTCCCCGCTCCTCCCTCTCCCCACTTCCTGGCAGCTGTGGTTGAGCAGCCTCCCTTCCTCTCACCCACCCCTTGTGCTTTGGAGCCAGAGCCTGGCTCACAGTGGCCTAAACTGTGAGCCAAAGCAAACGTTCCTCCTCTTGGCACAGGTGCTGGGCATTTTGTCCCAGCAGTAGGCAAGTGACCAGGGAGTTTGCCCATCTGTGCACCTGCCATGTGTCCCTGCCACCAGCTCCTGTTGGTCAAACTGAGCAAAACCTTCAAAGGTTAAGAAGTAAATAAAAATTTGATTACAACAAGTACCTAAGGGCTTCTGTAAGCAGTCTTTTAATTTCACTTAGCTTTTGGCAAGTTTATTAAAATATAACAATGTAAAATGGATAGAATTCAGCACTTTTTGACAACTGAATTCCAAAATAGAAGAAAAGTTCACCCTGCAAATTGCCCTCTGGCCCTCGTATCACTCCCTTTACCTTGCAGATCCCAGCAGCTACTGCTCTGCCTTTGTAACTAGTTTTGCCTTTTCTAAAATATCGTCCAAGTGGAAGCAGAATATGTTCTCCCACTCAGCAGAACACTTTCTGCCCTTCATGCGTGGTCCATAACAGTCTGTCCTGTCTTCTTCCTGAGTAGTGAGTGTCCTGTTGTATGGATAACACTGTATTTGGTTTACTCACCAATCAGGTCCTTGGACTCTAGTTCGGCTGTTATAAAAAGGGCTTCTGTGATCAGCTGCTCACAGGTGCTGGTGGGACTGTAGCTTTGACTGGGTAAATACCTCTGAGTGGGATTCTAGGTCATAAAGAGAAGTGATTTTTTTTTTTTTTTAGACAGTCTTGCTTGTTTTGTAGTTTGAACTCACAGCAATCCTCCCTCCTCTGCCTCCCAAGTGCTGGGATTACAGGCATGAACCACCACGCCCAGCACTATGGTATGTGGTTCTGATTGCTGGTGGATGTGAGTCTCCTGTACTTGCAAGGCAGGCCCCAGAACCACTGAGCTAAATCCCTGGCCCAGAGAAGTGAATTTTAACTTTTAATAAATTCTGAATTTCTTTCCCAGTACCTATACTAATTTGCTGCTGACCTCTAGTACTGGAAACCTTTCCGTCTGTAGCATCGTGTGGATGTGAGATGGTACAGCTTCTCTGAGCTTCCATTGCATTACCAAACACAGTGACATTCAGCATCCTTTGTTGTAATTAACCTCCATCCATGGATCTTCTTTAGAGATATGTTTGACTTCTTTCACATCCCCTTAAATAGATTGTTGCCGTCTGATTGATTTAAAGCATTCACCGAGTATAACCATTCACCGAGTATAACCATTCATTGCATATTCTGGACATATAACTTTATTGGACATATATTTGAAAAGATTTTCTCAGTCTATGACTTTTCATTTAATAGTTTTTGAAAAGCAGATTTTAATTTTTAAAAATTATTAATGAGGACCAGGGAAGCTCAGTGCTTCCATTGCCTGCCTAGCAGGCACAAGGTCCTGAGTTTGATCCCTGGTAATCACATACCACAGTGCCACATATGGTGGCTTACATCTGTGATCCCAGCACTCGGGAAGCAGAGGAAGGAGGATTGCTGTGAGTTTGAGGCTGAGTTCAGGACCAGTGTGAACTACAAAGTGAGACCCTGTCTCAAAAGCAAAATTATTAGTGTATGTTCGTAGTTCATGCAGTTTATAATCATCTTGGGGGGTTACATGTATGTATTATAGCTTATTCCCCCATTTCCCTGTCCTCTTTTGCATGCTTGATATTACTTGTCTTTGCTCATGTTACGGCCTATAGTGTTTACATTTCTTAGGTTCCTGTACATGGCATATCTTTATTTTCCTCCCCCTCCTCACCTCTTACCTTGTTTCCTCAGACCCCCTTTCCTATTGGAGATCTGTCCCCATCTCTTTCTATCTGTCCTTTATCATTTTATTTGTACTTTGCCTCACTCAAATGAACAGGTTTTAATTTTAATGAAGATAAATTTTTATGATTTGCACCCTGTTTTTTGTTTCCCTCCTCCTTCCTTGAGTAACTGATGTCTTTCAGTTGTCATCTGGTTTGTGTAATTTCAGAGAAATCCATTCTTGTTCTATCTGTCCTTCTGTATGTTTTTTAAAAAATTATAGTTTTCATTAAGTTTATTCTTTTGGTCTTATTGATTTCATAGATCTGTGGGTCTGAGTTTCTTACCAGATTTTGAGACTGCATTTGTTCGTCCAGCAATTTTTGATTTTTCTGTCCCTGACCCCATCATGTGTAGGGCCCAGTTTCATACAAGCCACACTGTGTTACTACTGTTCCATAGGTCACTCATAACACTGTGTTCTTTTTCTCAGTGGTTTCTCATGCTCTTTTATATATGCCTTTGGATTCTTTACTTTTTCACCTGTTAATCTGCTGTTAATCTCAGTATGTTTTTCATTTCAGATATAATTTTCATCATTAAGTTTGATTTTTGTTTGTTTTTTAATTAATATAAAACTTTCATTTTTCTTTTAATTATGTTTATGATTTGATTACTGATTTTTCACATGGGTAATTTCCATTTCCCTTCCCCTCTGTTTCCTACCACATGTCTCTCAAGTACTAGATTTTTAACCTCTGTACTGAGCTATACCTCCCTTTAAATTTTTAAGTTATATTTACAGGCCATGTTCACATTTGCAGTCCTGCTGTCTCTGCCCTGGCTCTTTCCCAGTTTGAAGCATTTTCCCTCAAAAAGCACCAAGAAGATTCAGCCAGACTCGGGGCAGAGCCCCACAGACTTCTGGGAGCTCCCATCTCCACCCATACATTGCACCATCTCAACCTCTCCACTCCTAGGACACTGCTGTCCCTGCCCTAAACTGCAGTGGGCAGTCAGCAGTCCCCGCAAAAGCCCCATTCATCCTGTCACTGTGTCTTCTGCTAGCACTTGTTGTCTAGTGTAAGAAAATCTTTTCCTTTCCTTTATTCCTTATGGTTAAGTACAGCAGGAAGGTAAGTCCAAGCCCATTTACACCATTTTAATTGAGCCCTCCAGTTCTTAATTTATTCTAGGTTTTCTGCTAGCTTAGTGTACTTTTCAGAAAGCTTTGTTTATTTATGGAAGAACTGTTTGTAGTAACAAAACTATTTCTTTCACTGAAGTTTCCAGTTGAACATGTCTAGAACTGTGTGCATGGTTTTCTTGTCCAGATCTCTGCGTCTTCTCCCCTCCCAGGTAGTACTCTCCATCAGGGAATGGCTTGCGGGTCAGACGCACGTGCTGGAGACTGGGTCACCCTCACTGTCATAGCGTCTCTGTAGGATCTCACACATCATTCCCTCTACTGTACCACGTCACTGGTAGGAGGAGTCATCTGTACCAGGAGTCATCTGTACCACGTCACTCCCTGTACTGTTCTTAAGTGATCTTATCTGCTCTTGCTGCTTTTAATGTATCCTTATACACTAAACAGAAGTTTTTAAATGTTTTAATCAAAACAATGAAGAATTAACATAGTACTGCACAGAAACATTTTTCTGCCTGATTTTTCCCCAGTCCCTCATAGGACTCATAGAAGGTCAGCAGTACATATTTATACTAGTATTTCTTAATTAAGTGATATCTGTTGGTTTATTTTGCTCAACCTTTTATTATAACTATTAGAATTTTTTGTCTAAGTCAGAAGCAATGTTTATATTAATACAGCAACTAATTTTACTTGCTGAGCCAGAAATATATACTTTGACCTTTCCTACCTCATGTGGTTTTTGGTTTATCATTTGCAAGATGTATGTGTTGCTGATTCTTCTACTTTCTATTCTGTGTCTTTTTCAAATCTATTAGCAGATAATAACCACTCTCCTCCTTACCCGTCCTCTTATTTTCTTCTCAAACACCCTGAGCCTTCTTTGTCCTGCTGCCATTTGGGGGCGTATTTATATAATCCCTCCTACAGGACTTAACCTTTATCATTCTCCAAGGAAAACATATTCCTTGTTTAATATCTGATCTCTGTATTTCCTTCTGGATTGTTTTGCTCCCTTATTTTGGAGGGGTATGCCCTGCATCAGTGTTGTATGAGACATACAAATTCTGAGGCATTATATTTGAAATATAACTTCTGAGGTATTATATTTGAAATTATCATCATATATAAACTTCTGAGGAATTATACATAAACTTCTGAGCTATTATAAACTTCTCAGTCATTATATTTGAAACTCACCATTCTGCCTTTTGATAGAATTGTTGGATCAAAAATTATTTTGATTTGGAAGCCATTGTTCAGTTGTCTTTTAGCTTCCAGTATTGATAGTCTTTATGGTGTTCTTGACTTTTCATCTCTGGACTGCTTTTTCTGTCTGGAAACCATGAAAGTCTTTTCCCTGCTGTTTTAAAACCTCTGTGTCAATGTCAGTTTCTGTGTTAATGTCATATTTTCACCCGTTATACTGGAGTACCAGAGACTTCTGGCTAAGTGCAGGGCAACATCCCCAGCCCTTTTAAAAAGGCAGTCTCATTGAACTGACCTTAAACTTCTGAGCTTCCGGTGCTAGCTTCTATAGTAGGTAAGGTTACAGGTCACTGTGCCTAGTCTGACCAGACGGTATACCGCTTGCTGTTCACTGACAGCCCGACTTGTGGAAATAAGTTCGGGAACTGAGGTACCACTGTATTTCCTAAGTTTGTGAAATTTTCTTACATTGTTTACTCAGAGGTTTTCTCCCATTTTTTTCCTTTGCTATGAGATGCTTAGATTGATCACCTGCCCTAACTTTGTTTCTCTTCTGTTAGATTTCTAAATTATGGCTATCAGACTTAAATTTTCAGTGTTTTATATTTTTATCTAGATGTTTGTTACAAAGGTATTCAGAAGACATTTGAAATTTGTGGTCTTTATAAGTTACACTTCAATAGACAAAGTGAAAATGAAAAGGAGACATACGTTCATATTTATGTTCTGGTTGTTATCTTATACACTTTCATAGATGCCACTGACTTAGTGCTTTTAATTAAAGATACTTTTTTTTTTTTTTTAGGTTTTTTTTGAGACAGGGTCTCACTTTGTGGTTCAGGCTGGCCCTGAGCTCAGCCTCCAACTCACATCACATCAGTCCTCCTGCCTCTGCCTCCCGAGTGCTGGGATTACAGGCGTGAGCCACCACGCCCGGCACCGTGGTATGTGGTACTGGTTGCTGCTGGGGTGAGTCTCCACTCCCAGTGTGGTATGTGGTTACCGGGGATCGAACCTGGGTCCCCGCACTTGCAAGATAGGCGCCAGAACCACCAAGCTAACTCCCCTCCCTAAAGATACGTTTTTGTTACACTCTTTCTCCTTGTCTATTTATTCTTCTGATATTTTGTTTTGTGCATGCTAAGCACAGGTTCTACCAGTGATGTTTAGTCTCTATCATCTTATAAATCAGGTAGCACCCCACTGCCACTGTGATAAAGTACCATACATTTAGCAATCTAAGATAACACGAATTTGCTCTCCGAGTTTCTGTAGGTTAAAAGTGCAGTTCAGCAGCATGGCTCACATGAGTCCTCTGCCTGGGGTCTGATGTGGCCGGAGTCTCTGTTAACAGCACTGTGTTTCCTCTGAAACTGAATGAGAATGAATTATATACGATCATATGGCCGGAAGACTAAGATTTTTCCCAGGTTTATATGCCAAGGATCATTTTTAGCTTCCAGAGGCCTTCCCAATTCGTGTGGCCCTTCCCTTCTTCAAAGTCAGCTATAGTAGTTCCTACTCTTCAGATCTATCCGGCCTCTCCTTCTACCTCTTGTTTGCCCACCCAGAGAGCCCAGGATTCTTTTCAAATAGGTTTATTAGTAACTTTAATAATTCCTTTTGCAAAGTCTCTTCACAACAGTACCTGGATTATTGGTTGATTGTATAACCAGGGGTCAGAATCTTAAATTCTCCTTGCCCTCAAGGCCGTTCTCAAATCACTAGTAACCACTGGCTGAATTTACATTTAGTGATGAGTGTAACCCTATCATGGGGAGCTCCATGTTGGTAGCGCTTAGCTTGTCTTCTGCCCCTTCCCCATGTTTAGACATTGAGCAGGCTTTTTCATGTCTAAAATGTCTTTTCCGCTGGACTAATCAGGTTCTTTGATAAAGGATCCACAAAGTAGCTTAGGTTACCTTAATCCCACGACAGAACAGGAAAGGACTACCAAGGCCTCCTGTATTTCTTACATCTGTTGTTGTCTCTGTTTTCAAGGCTGCGTGGTGCTTAGTGTTTGGTACAGTGAGGCGGCGTTTGGTACAGGGAGGCGGCGTTTGGTACAGGGAGGCGGCGTTTCTCCGGTACCTCTGAGCCACTTAGCACTCTTCCACCTGAAAGGTTGTTGACGTTTGTTTTGGGTGTTTCTGCCCCCACTTCCTTTTAAAACCCTGGCAGGCTTATGTTCCTCCTTTCTCCATTTTCTGACCTTAAAATAGAAGTAAATGCACAAGTTTAATATAATTGTTCAACGAAAAACTTTTAAGATTTTTAAAAACTAAGCTTTTAATTATTTTCCCTAATTATTTTCCCTAAGACCTCTGTACATCAGTGTCTGTTTCTGACTCCCATAGTTCTTGATATATATTCTTTGATTTTTAATTTATATATATTATTTTAATATATTGATTTATTTTAATGTATTATTTTAATATATTACTTGGCCTAAATGAGGTAACATTGTTTGATAAGTACATTTAAAGTTTTCATGTATCACAGTCCTCTAAAGTATATTTACTGTAGTGTAAATCTTAACCAGAGCTATGTAGTCCTCTTATACATGTGATTCACATTCCTAATTCACTAGTTTTACTCTGTGCCTTTTATCAAAAAGGAATTAATCATTAAGATCTAACTCCAGCTGGGGATTTAGCTCAGTGGTTCCGGCGCCTGTCTTGCCAGTGCAAGTACCCGGGTTCCATCCTTGGTAACCACATAACAATACTGGGTGTGGAGACTCAACCCAGCAGCAACCAGTACCACATACCACAGTGCCGGGCGTGGTGGCTCACGCCTGTAATCCCAGCACTCGGGAGGCAGAGACAGGAGGATTGCTGTGATGTGAGTTGGAGGCTGAGCTCGGAGCCAGCCTGAACTACAAAGCGAGACCCTGTCTCAAAAAACAAAAAAAGATCTAACTTCCTACATCAGTAAAATAATATTTGATTTGAATGGTTGGGTTTCCATTTTGTCACTTCTTTATCCATGCTCATGTGCCCCCATTGACTACCCAGTTGTATACCAGGACTGCCCATCATTAGAAAGATGTCGGTCTGCCTGCCCCGAAGCTCGTAGCTATCCCTTAAGCTAGAATTGGAGTTGCTTACAGAGCTTTTAGAGAAGCTGCTTGGAGCCCCGAGAGTATGCGGGGGTGTCCCAAGTGCTATTCTGTTGTCACTGTTCTTGGTATTGACTATGCAAGCAATTCTCATGGCCTCATAAGCAGCCCGTGAGGTGAGAACTGCTTCATCTACTAACAGTGCTTGTCCTTCTAGTTACTGAGTATCTGGTTTGGGAATTGGACAGGAAGTATCCTAGGAACACAAATTTCAGTATATGAATCAAGTAACATGGTGATGCTCAGGCCCCAGGTGGAAACTTGCTTATTGTCTCCTGCCCCCTGGACGTGTGTGATCAGTGCCTGCCTCTCTCTCAAGCATGATTGCTTTTATAGCCTTCAGATTTTCACCACAGGACATAATTTACGAGGAATGAATGGGTGGAGAGTTCCACAACCACTGCTCTGTCCCCACTCATTATTGAGTGTAGCACTGATTACCAAGTGTTTGGGATTTTCTGATGTCTTTCATTTCTCCCAGTGTGTCAAGAGTGGCACTTAAAGCCAAAGGTAGACTGCTTATTAAAAGTGTAATTCATAAATTATTAGGTCTCTCAGCAGATCAGATCTTGTTCCTTTAAAAAAAAAAGTCTAAGTCGGATATGGTGGTACATGCCACCTAGCACTCTGGGAGGCTAAGACAGGAAGATTTCCAGTTTGAGCCTACTTGAGGACGTTAGGCTTACACCTGACACTTAAATGACTTAACGAGATCCTATCTCAAGATAAAAAATAAGAACAGGGGATGTAGCTCAGCGGGAAGATCCTGGATTCAGTCCACAGTGATATGTACACACAATATAGGTGGAGATAATGATTCAGTTGTGTTAATATGGCTCAAAAGATAACACTTGAAATATTTTCTAAGTTTCTGAATATACCCAGTCATACAAATTAGTGCCGATGCATCAGCCTCCCCCCCCATCACATTCATTCATTTATTTTTTTTGAGACAGTGTCTCACTTTGTAAGTCAGGCTGGCCCTGAGCTCATTATGTAGCCCAGGAAAGCCTCAGACTCACAGCAATCTTCCTGTTTCTGCCTCCTGAGTGCTAGAATTACAGGCATGAGCCATCACGCCTGTCATTGTGGTATGTGGTACTGATTGCTGTTGGGCATGAATTACCATGCCTGCCATTATTGCATGTGGTTACTAGGGATCAAACCCAGGACCTTGCACTTGCAAAGCAGGTGCTGGAACCACTGAGCTAACTCCCCAGCCCCCAAATCACATTTAAAAATAAGTGGGTTAGCTTTTTACCTTGGATATTCAAGAATGAAGTCTTTGATTTTTATTTGTGTGACTATACCTTTAAAAAATGCAAATTTTTAAGTTGAAGAGGAAATCATATATTCAGGAAACATTTAAGAAATTGACAATTTATGGAGCAAGTATTTATTTTTAAGGTATTTCGAATCACTTAGGTATCAGTGTGGCGATTCCTCAAGGAACTAAAACAAGAAATTTCATTCAACTGGTCTGTTCCCCTCCTAAGT
>PVIR01044067.1:0-11269 GCA_004026965.1 Petromus typicus
TAGTTTGCTGATTTTTAGTATAGTCATAAGATCTGTAACTGTAACCATCATCTAATTTAAAATAGTTGATAACCCCTCAAAAGAATCCCAAATTCCTCTTCCCCTTCTTGGAAATCACTCTTTATCCTTACTGATTTGCCTATCATAGTAACATCATATAAATGGAATCATATTGAGTCAGTTCCAGCTGGTCTCCCGCAATACAGTATGTGGCTTTTATGTGTGGCTTCTTTCATTCAGTGTACTATTTTCAGGATTCATCCACGTTGTAGTACATATCAGCATTTCATTTGTTTAATGGTTGAATAATACTCCATTGTATCTTTGTATCACATCTATCCATCTATTGATAGACATTTGAGGTGTTTCCACTTTTTGACTATTATGAATAATGGTACTATAAACATCATGTACAAGTTTTCATGTCAACATGTATTTGATTCTCTTGAGCACATAAATTGAAGTGGATTGCTAGGTCTTCTGATGACCATGTTTAAGTTTGTTTGTTTGTTTGTTTTTGAGATAACGTCTCACTATGTAGCTCAGGCTGGCCTTGAACTGAGGGATCCTCCTGCCTCAGCCTCCTGAGTGATGAAATTACAGGCATGCACCATGTTGCGGGGGCTGTGTTTAAGTTTTGAGGAACTGTTAAACTGCTTTGCTCTTGCTACCTTTTTATTACGGCCGTTGCTAGTGGAAGTGATGTGGTACTGACTGTGGTTCTAGCCTGTGTTCCTCTAATGATTAATGATGTTAAGCATCTTCTCTTGTGTTCAGTGGTTTATCTGCATATTTTCACTAGAGAAATGTCAATTTAAAAGTTTCTTGTCCACTTTTAAATTAGGTTGTCAGTGTCTTGCATTGTTATGTAGTCAGAGCTCATTATATAGTCTAGACCTTTCTCAGATATATAATGCCAAATATTTTCTATTTCACAGATCGTTGCTTTTCTTTTTGTTTTGAGATGGAGTCTTGCTGTATAACTCAGGCTGGTCTCAAACTCGCCTTGATTCTCCTGCTTCAGCCTGGCTTACATCCCTTAAAATGGGTTTCGCTGGGAGCCCAGGCTATAAACAAAGGAAGAGGACCAGGAATATTCTTTATTTTATTTTCTTGGATTTTTAATTTTTTTAATTAGTATTATTTTGTTAGGGAGGAGGTCCCACCATGTTGCCCAGGCTGGCCCTGAATTCCTGGGCTCAATACACCCTCCTGTTTCAGCCTCTGGAGCAGGGGGAAGGACCACATGCTCACGTCCCCTGGCCTGACATTTTCAGAGCCTTAAAGAAAGGAGAAAACTATATTATGTTTATATCCGATGGGACTGGACCACTGAGAACCAAAACTTAACGTGGAAAGGGAAGAACTGGGGTTCTTGCGTGGGTGAAGGGCAGGACTGATGCCCAGGGGGAAGGTTGGGCGCCCCAGGTCATCTGTGGAAAGGAGGGAAGAGGCAGCGTGGCTGGTGAGCGGTCTGCCCCTGTGCTCCAGCCTCTCTGTAGGGGGAAGAAAGCCGAGCTCAGAACTGACCACGAGGGGAAAGCGGGGTCAAACCGTGCGCAAGGGTCATGAGACGCGCAGGCGCAGGACAGCATGAGTCCATCCGGCTGGCTGCATCTGGCACACATGTGCGGCTGGTGCTCTTGAACCTAAGATCAGTTTAGACACTGCTTCCTCCAGAAAGTCTCCTGACCCAGTCGAGGTCACACTCTTCCCTCACAACGCTGACCACAGTGAAAGTGAAAGTCTGCTCTACTATTTAGCTCTTTACCCAGCTACTGATCTTTAGAAGGTAAATCCTGGCAGCGTGGTGGCTGATGCCTGTAATCCCAGCACTTGGGAGGCAGAGGCAGGAGGACTGCTACAAAGCGAAACCTTGTCTAAAAATAAAAAAGTAAATCTGCGAGGAGGCGTGCAGATTTGTCCATGCCAACGATGCAGCTCAGCACCTGGGTTCTTGGGCAGAGCAGAATCTCAACCCGTAATCATTAGAGTTGAGAAAAGTTCTCGAAGTGCCACGGGTATTTGTCAGTCGGCCTCGACTTCCCTTATCCCTGGATGACAACAGACCGCTTTTCCCCACCCCAGTCCCACTCTGATGAAGCGCACTGCTGTAGACCTGACCTCAGTTCACCTACCACCATCCCACTCTACCACCCCACCCCACCCTATCCCTCCACCCCCACCCCCCCTCCTACACCTTCCCCACCCCCTCAGCATCTCACAGTGCAGATTCTGCGGCTTTAAGGGTAGGGTAGAACCCAAGCCGGAAGGTGATTGGTGGTTTATTCTAACGAGGTAGGATGACCTCATCCTTAACCAATGGTGGGGCTTCCCGGCGCCTGGCCCCGCCCCTGCCCCTGTCCAGGGGGCGAAGGCGGCGGTCTGCGGAGCACTATAGCCGGCCGGGCGGTGGCAGCCGGCGATGTCTGGCAGGCGCACTGAACTCCAGGCTGTGGCCGGGACGGTGTTTGTTCGGTTCCTCCTCCATCTTCCCAGGTGAGGAGCCCTCTCCTCTCAAGGCCCCAGCCTGGCCAGCGTTGACCGTTCCCCCACGGGACCGTGCACCTTGCTTGCCCGGTACTGGAGGCTGCACGCGAAGCTTTCGGAGTCTGAGGCATAACTGGGGCTCCTGACCGCAGGAGCCGGGCCTGACTTGGGCCTCAGTGCGCCTGAGCACAGGCCTCGGAGCTCCGTGTCCTCCTTGGCTGCCGGGGAAGGTCTGCTTGGCTCCACCTGCGGGCTGCATCCTGGCCAGCGCTCAGTTCTGAGCTGCCTTGGGATGGGTTTCTTCCCCAGCCTCCTTGCATCAGTTTGTGCCTCGCTCGCGGAGGCCAGGTCTTGGCCCCTCCCCAGCGCTGGCTGTGAGGCTGCAGTGAGGTGAGAGTCTGCTCTTATCCCTTTGGCCTTCTGTGTCATGCACTGCTGAGGGCGGAGCATCTAGAGCCAAGACTGGGAGGCCGGAGCCTTCCGCTCTTAGAGGGCTGGGTCAACCTGTGCTACTGTACCTAACTTCACCAGTGGTGGCGCTGAATCTGCCAGTCATAGCCTCCTCTGCTCAGGCGCTCGAAGGCCCAGCTCTGAAACAGCTCAAGGAGCGGGGGAGGGGGTCCTCCCTCACTGACCACGTCGACCTCAGGACCAAGGGGAACAAAGCAAAGCAGGGACAATCCATCTTGTCCTGGGAGAGGTGCCACTGGGCAGAACCCAAAAGATAAGTAAGCCAAGTTCCCACCAGAGGAACAGGGAGGAGGAGCTGGTGTGTGTGTGTGTGTGTGTGTGTGTGTGTGTGTGTGTGTGCGCCGCGGTGCATGCCTTTGAGCCCCGAGTGTGGCCTCCATTCCCTTGTGGGCACTACTCATGGAGTTTGCTCTGGATCACAGATCTCTGCTGTCCCCAGTGCTCAGTATGTAGCGTGCCCTCAAGAAATACTTGGTGAACTGAATTAGACGGAAAGGAAAACAGCCCTACCCTATGTCGTTCTCTTTCTGCCTTAGAAAAGATCTGGCTCACTGAACAGACCTGTCCACGTGGGCTCTGAATCCTCCAGTCTTTGGAGGTGAATGTCAGTCTCCTAGTGTTCTGTGAAGGAAACCAGGCTGGCGTCTGCACCAGCTGGGGCCTCCCTAGTGCGTTTGTTTGTTCCAGACCCCAGACGCAGGGTAGCCATGAGCCTGGTGGCCTGCAAACGCCTGTCTAGCCCAAGCCTGGAGCCCGAGCCCTGCTCACGACCGCGATCACAGGCCTGTGCTTACCTGGAGCAGATTCGCGGCCGGGTGGCTGCAGGGACACCTGACATGACCAAGTGTGACTACCTGGTGGACGCGGCCACTCAGATCCGGCTGGCCCTGGAACGTGATGTTAACGAGGATTATGAGGCGGCCTTCAACCACTACCAGAACGGCGTGGACGTGCTGCTCCGCGGTGTACATGGTGAGGACCAGGGCTGTGGGTGGCGAAAGGACCACTGCAGGGCTTGCCCTGTCACTTGCCAGTGACGTCCTATGTCTGTCCATCCTGGCGGAGGCTACTAAGCTGGCAGCGGGGCCTCCATGAAGGACAATGATAACTAGCACTTACCAAGCAGCAATAGAAATTATTAGTTTCATGTAGTTACAAGAATATAGGCACTTCTTCCTGTTTTTGAGCCAGAGTCTCCCCTTGTGTTGCTCAGTGTGTTCTAGAACTCCTGGGTTCAGGTAATCTTCCTGCCTCAGCCTTCTGAGCGCTGGGGCTACAGATACATGTGGGGATCAAACTCAGGACCTCATGCTTGCCAGGCATGCGCTGTGCCACTGAGCTACATTCCCAGTCCCTAGGAACCATTTTTTAACTGCTCATTTTCCAGATTAAAAAACAGAGGCCAAGAGCAGTTCAACAGCTCCCTCGAGGCTCCACAGCTGGCAGGGGTACAGTTGGGGCTGGACTCGCTTTGGCTGCTGGGACCCACTATATTTGACTGTCCTGGGACCTGGGCTGGGCTGCTTCCCCTTGGGAACTTGTGTTCTAGTTGGGGGTTCAGGGTCATGTGGGTGACTGATGACTTGATAATGACCAATTATAGTTCCAGGTGTGAAGAGCAAAGGGGAAGAAGTAAAGGAAGGGAAGAGGGAAACTGAGGCCAGGCCAGGTTGGATCAGCCCGGGACACTTTCTGGAAGTGGAAATTAACACGTTTGCAGAGAATAGAGGGCGGATTGTCCGGCGGGAGCCCGGCTGTGTTCCAGGGAGTGGGAGCTGCCAAAGCCTGAAGGAAGAGGGGGGGCCTGTTCAGGCGGAGTGAGGAACTGCCTCACTGGGGGAGAGGTGGGTGCTGAGGCCAGTGTGAGACCCCCGAGGGCCTTGTGGCTGGGCTTGGGGAGGAGTCAGCCTGACTTACCCTCCTACGCACCCGCAGAAGCGGCCACTCCACGTCTGCGCCACAGGCCTGCGCAGTGGGTTCCTTTGCCTTCTGATTTGGTCTCCACTCTGGTCTTTTCCCACTGGGCATCAGAGATGGAGGAAGCAGTGCTCTTTGGAAACTTCTATTTCCTCTTCTAAAAAAACAACCTGGGCATGGAAATTCCTGCTCTGCCCCTCCCCAGTGGCCTGATGAGCTGTCCACCCCAGGCATAACATCAGGACAAGAGGGTACTGGGCACCAGCTGTAAAGTGCAGTTAGCTGAGGGCGTCTATGGTTCCCAGTCTCCTCTTGCCCTCTTCCTTCATCCTTCTCCCCTGCCAGTCCTCCACCCAGGGCAAAGGCTGGGAACAGAATCTGCTGCAGCAGCCTCAGAAACAGGAGCCATCTGCTGAGGAGGGCAGAGGGTGGGTGACGGCAGCTGGCAGCTTAGCCCTCTGCCGAGGCAGCACTGGGGCAGGGTGGTGACCTTCATCCCCCACAGTCGACCCCAACAAGGAACGGCGTGAGGCAGTAAAGCTGAAAATCACCAAGTACCTGCGGCGGGCTGAGGAGATCTTCAACTGCCACCTGCATCGGACGCTGGGCAGCGAGTCCAGCCCTGACACGGTGAGGGACCCTCCCAGCCGGGGGCCTGAGGAGGAGGGGGTGTGAAATCACTCTGAGCCCCTTCCCGGGCCTATGGGATGGTTACAGAGCCAGTAGTGGAAAGCTAACGTAGCTATTCATGTCGGGGTCCTCCTTCTCCGACACCCTGAGGGTTGGTAATCCTCAGACACCCCATCGAATCACCCCTAGTCTGCCCTGAGAATCCTTGCCACATGTACCCACACTCACCTCCCACCCCCACCAGGCTCCTGTGCAAGAGGCACTCACAACACACACACACACTCACTGAAAGCCTCCAACACTTGTCCTGTATGAATGACTGGTCATGAGCATTTGGGGCACACATGTGCCATGAATGCATGCATACGCATGTGCCCAGGACCTTCCCTGGTGGCTTTGCCTAACCCAGTGGACGTGCAGAGGGGGCTTGTGCCCTGAGCTTGCAGTGTCTTAAAGGCTGCCTTTCCCAAAAGCATGTGGCTTGGTGTCCGAAGCTTGTTCCTGAGCCCACATCATCTGCCTGTCATCCTAGCAACAGTCTGGCCCTTGTGGATGAAGCTTTTGAGAGGGGTTTTCTGAAGCCCCAAAAACTGGGGCCTGGGGCCTGGGTAAGGGCTGAGCAGAGAGGCATCCAGTGTGCCCTGGACCAGTGTGGACCCCACCAGCCAAAGCCACATCCTCACTCCTGCCTCATTTCTAAGGCAAGACCTGCCTGGACCCCCACTCTTCTCCTGGCAGACTAAAGCCCTGTACACAATCCCACGAGGCAACTGAGGCAGCTGGGGCTGAGGAGGGCGTGGGCCAGAGGCTACCTGTGGGCTTGTCTCCTCCGCAGGGGTTCAGCAGCCTTCGGCTCCGGCCCATCCGCACACTGAGCTCTGCTTTGGAGCAGCTGAGGGGCTGCCGGGTGGTTGGGGTCATCGACAAGGTGAGTACACGGACACCTGAATCACAGGAGGGAGTGGTGTGGGGAAAGGTGTGATGACAGAGGGGGCTGTAGCAGCTGTCTGCAGTCCTACAGTGGGGCAGGCCGGCCAGAGAGGAGAGCAGCCATCTCTCCTCACTCCCACTCCCGCGTGCCCATCAGGTCCTGGTGAGGCAGACACTCCCCCTCCTTACCCTCCACTTAGACCCAGAGAACCCAAAGAACCTTGGGAGAAGCTGTGCCCAGAGCACCTGCCCGCTCTGGCTGCCCTGCCGACTCCCACTGCCCGCAGGCCCACACCCTCCCTCACTGTGTACCCCAGGGCCACAGCCCAGAATCTCATCCCACCATGCAAGTGGTGCTCATCTCCAGAAACCTGTCCTGCAGAGGAAGGAGACAGGGCCATGGGCAGCCTCTGGCCCATGCCCTCCTCAGCCCCGGCTGCCTCAGGTGCCTTGTGGGGCTGTGGACAGAGGCTCTGTCTGCCAGGAGAGCGGGGTGGGGGTGGGGGACCCGGCAGGCCTCACCTCAGGGCTTCGGCTGGTGGGGCCCACATGGGTTCTGGGTAGCCAGGTATGCACCGTCCAGAGTCACAGCAGCTCTGCTTTCTTCTGGCACCTTATCTCATCCTGACCCATCTTATTCAGGGCAGACATCTTAGTCAGGGCAGTGCTTCCTGAGAAGCACTCACTACTGAAGGGGGTGACCAGAGGGACAAACAGGTCAAAGGAGAATCGGTTCTGTGTCAGATTCTCCTCTGCTCCCAAGCAAGGGTTCCCTGAATGGTCGCTGAAACAATTTCTTCTCAAACTGGCTCTTTATTGCGATCAGAGGCTCCCTCTCTTTATCGCGATCAGAACTTCTCTGAAATACAGAGGGCTGGACCCCACCCCAGACCTGTGGAGTCACAATTTCTAGGGTCCAACCCAGGAACCTAACAAAATACCTACTAGATGACTTGGATGGGTATGGGGCTCCATAGAGAAAAGGAAAGGATGTGTCTCCCCCACACGCAGGAGGGTGAGGGCTTCTGGGAGGGCACGGCACAGCATGACCCTGGGCAAGTCCCCTATCTGCTGTGAGTTTTGGTTTCCTCAGTAAAGTGGGGTGGGACTTCTCTCCTCACAGGGGGTTCTGGAAAGGAAAATGAAATGATTTTTGGGAAAGGCCTGGCACGTGCTAAGACGTTTAGTGTGTACTTGATGGTTCTCAGTATGGTGGCGAGAGTGGGAAAGGGCAGGTTCTCATCCTAGGCTGCGCTCCAGCTGCTTCTCCCAGCGCCCTGGAACAGGCCCCAGGCTGTCAGGGAAGGTCGGCCAGCTCCCATCTGCTGCAGCATGGCCACAGCCTGGCCCTGGCCAGGCACAGCCGCTCCCACAGACAAGCTGGGGAGGGACAGACACCAGTCTCCGAGTGAGCGCCCTGAACGCTGGTGTCACAAAGAAGGGGCTTCTGAGGTGTATTTGTTTGAGAAACAGCAAGTTAAAGTTGCATTATTTCCTTCTTTTAATTAGCGTTCTCAGAGCTTCAAGGATGCAGATATACTGGGAGCCTCTGAGAGAGAGGTTTGCAACATAGAATTCCCCAGGTTTGTTTAACCTCAGGACATATGTACACTGAGCATTGGAAACCTCTGTGGCCCCAAGACTTGTGCAGATAGAGGAAAAGCACGTGCTAAGGCCGCACCTAAAAGGTGTCTAATGACGGTGTCTGCAGGCTGCCCTGTCTGCTTTGTTACCTTCTCTGATACTCTCATGTGGACTCTAGCTCCTTTCTCAGCCCATTCTCCTTCGCCTGTGTCATGCCCAAGCCAGAAACAGTACTCTCCCCAAGTTAGGAAATGTGCTAGAGCCACGAAGCCTCTTCTGTTCTTATCTTTTCCTTTTCCTTGTACTGAGTATTGAACCCGGGGCTTCCACACTGAGCTACATCCTCAGCCCTTTTTATTTGAGATAGGCTAAGTTGCCCAAACTGGCTGGAACTTGTGATCCTCTTGCTTCAGCCTCTGGGGCTCTACCCCAGGAGTGGAAGAGCCACAGGTGTGGAACACTACACCCGTCCTACGGGGTCCACACCACAGCTCTACCCAGGCAGACCTGGGCAGCAGGCCAGTGCTGGCCAGTGGCTTCCCTTAGGCCCAGGAGAGTGAACAGGGCTTGCTCAGGACCGTCTGCGTGGCCCCAGCTGTCGGGGTTGGCTGCGCTGGACTTTGAGTCTCTAGGGCCTGAAGAGCTACTCCCAGGGTTAGGGACAGCAGGGAGCGAAGCGCACCAGAGATGAGAGAGCACAGCGGCTACCAGGAGTGTGTCCCGAGGAGCCTGGGGGCCCGGATGATGTCACCCCATGTTTACTGAGGGTCTTCCAGGAGCCAGGCTCTGAGTTGGCCAAGAGGAAGAAAGAAGTGATCCAAGTTACTCGTTTTTATTTTTTTGGCTCAAACACGGGTGCTTTTTGGTTTTAATTGTTACTAACATTTTCAAATGTGCAAATTTCATATAAAAGTCCAGATCTCTGGCTTCTTTTGAAGAATCAGATTCGGAAACGCTGGGTTTGCATTCCCATGTGGCAGCAGGGGTCTGAGGAGGGCTGCCTATTTCACATGTGTCACAGTCTCCCATTCTCACCTGTCCCTTTCCTGGCTGCACCTACCGACCTTCCTCACACGTCCTGCCTTCGGGGCCTTTGAGTGTGAGAACCTGTTTGAAGCTTTTGGACTTGTTTGCATGATGAGAGTTCCTTCCGAGCGCTCAGATAATGTGGGGATCTTTAAAGAAAGGGTTTTATGGTGTTTCATCAAAGTTTTTTGTTTTTTGTTTTTTTAAGGTTTTTTGAGACAGGGTCTCGCTTTGTGGTTCAGGCTGGCCCTGAGCTCAGCCTCCAACTAACATCACAGCAATCCTCCTGCCTCTGCCTCCGTAGTGCTGGGATTACAGGCGTGAGCCACCCCGCCCGGCACTGTGGTATGTGGTACTGGTTGCCGCTGGGGTGAGTCTCCACACCCAGTATTGTTATGTGGTTACCAGGGATTGAACCCGGGTCCTTGCACTTGCAATACAGGCGCCGGAACCACTGAGCTATATCCCTGGCCCTTCACCAAAGTTTTAAACAGCTGAGTCCCAGGAACTTAGTGGGTTTATTTAAAAAAAAAAAAAGAAAGAAAACAGTCACCTTTTGAACAAAAGATGTAAATTGTAAGGTTCACCAGACATTAGTGATGAATGCTGTCACTTACCGGGCATTAGGTTCTCAGCCATCGCAAGGACAGGCAGTGCACTGCGCTGGCAAACACAGACATTGCCAGTCACATAAAACTGCATTAATAGTAATGCAAAAGTATTCTGTGGAAGCTGGATGTGGTGGCACACGTGGGTAACCCAGCACTCAGGAGGCTAAAACAGGAGGACAGCTATGAGTTTAAGGCCACATAGTGAGACTCTGTCTCCAAAAAACCAAAAAAACTCCACAAAATTCTGTGTTTCAGTTGCACTAGCCACATTTCAAGGTCTCAATAGCCACATGAAGCTACACTTAATCTTAGCCAAAAGGCCGAGAAGCCAGGCCACGTGAAGCTAAGGACAATGCACACGGATATTTTTTCTACAGAAAGAAAGCAGAAAGTTCTGTTGGGCAGTGCTACTTTTTAATAATTGTCTCACAGAGAATGAAGCTGAGGTTCATGGAAGTCAAGTACTAGGCAGTGTTCAGTCCTCCCAGGACCTGAGCAGTTTTTTGTTTAGTCGCATTAATGGGAAAATGCCTCTCTGTACTTTTGAGATACAATGAAGAGGAAAGGAGTTTCAAACCAAGAAAACAAAACCAAAACTCACTCACCACCTTACCAAACTCCAAGACATTTACCGTCAGTGTTTTGGTCTAATTCCTTACAAGTAAATAGGTTTTAATGTAGTTTAAAAACTGTTCCTTTGCTATAGGGGTCAGTTGTCCCTCATCATTCCACTGCCGGTTTTTGAACTATAAATCAGGGTTTTGCTTAGGACAAGGTGGTGGGGAATCCCACTTGGCAAGAGATGGTGGGGAATTATCCGGGGTGTCAGGATTTGTGGGAAAAGCTGGGGTCTGAAATCACCCCACAGTTTTCGGCCTTTTCCTTTTCAAACATTGCACAAGCATGGTCAAGGAGCCAAGGCCAGGCTGGGCTCATCGCTGGCTGGTGGAGGGAGACCTCTGGTGGTTGAAAGAGACACTGCCTCATGGGGCAGAAGGGCTCCCTGCTCCTCTAGCCCACTACTGCTTTCCTTTTACTGGCGGAGAAACTGAGGCCCAGGGGAAGCACTCATCAAGGCACCGATGGACGGGGCTGGGGATTTAGCTCAGTGGTCCTGGCACCTGCCTTGCAAGTGCAAAGTCCTGAGTTCACTTCCCAGTAACCACAAACAACAACGCTGGGTATGGTGTCTCACGCCTGTAATCCCAGCACTCGGGAGGCACAGGCAGGAGAACTGCTGTGAGTTTGAGACTGAGCTCAGGGCCAGCCTGAACTATAAAGTGAGATCCTGTCTCAAAAAAAAAAAAAAAAAAGAAAAAAAAAAGAAAAAAGAAAAGGATGCAGCAGGGTGGGGTGAAGGAGAGACCCAAGCAGGGTGCGAAGCCTGTGCAAGGCTCAGCCCACACAGCCTGAGCCACATCCAGAGCCTCAGTGTTCTCACCTGTGAATCAGGGACTCCTGGGCTACCCCAGGAGTGGAAGAGCCAGGAAGCTAGCACGTGGCTGACTCTTGCCTTCTGGACTTATGTTGACAGGTGCAGCTGGTCCAGGATCCAGCAACTGGAGGGACCTTCGTAGTGAAGGCAGGTGCCTCCCAGCCGCTGCCATGCT